>PVJS01000704.1:24449-107556 GCA_004027185.1 Glis glis | reverse complement strand
AAACTCCTACTCTTAATAACAGGAAATACGTACTTCAGCAATGCAGAAACAAAAGCTATTGCTTGGAACGAGGGGCTAAATGTGTGACTTTGGTTGAATTGAGCAACAGAGTGACCTAATATTTCTGCTCATTATTCTGCTCATCTGGTTGGCAAAAGGAAAATTACTTTTAAATGAGGTGCTGTGTTTCTGTCACTCAACTAGAGCAAAATGTTATACAAATATGTATGAACGTGCATAAAGGCACGAGACCTCATGTAGAATTATTTACATTGAAGAACAATCACTTGCCAATTTGGTCAGCCAGGCTCCATTAGCAAATCCGTGAATCAGGGCTGTGTTTATGCTATTACAAACTGTCGTTATCTAAGGTAGAGTCCCAGGCACTGCTCCTGGATCATGCATCGGTACGCGAAAATGAAAACACTAATAGAACTATGACATTTATGCCAAGTGGGAAAATTAAAACCAAATGCACTTTCTGACTAGCTCCAATTACATAAACAATTGCTTATCGAATAAAGAACTAGTGAATAAATTTTCCCCTTCTTTTCCACAAAGATCTACATTTCACGATCCCATTAGTAGAAGCTCTTGGGGACAGGGATGGGGATTCGGGAAAGGGGCCACCTGCCCCAGCTGCAGTGGTTAAGCAGCTGCTGCTGCCTGCTGATGAGCCCTCTGCCCCCTACTGACCGCCATGCCCTCTAAAACATCTAAATGTCTCCCCTGAGTTAGTGAATGAAGACCAACAATTGAAACTGGATAGAGAGGACCTTGCATGGTCCATCCCCTCATTTTACAGCAAGTCTTTTTTGAAAATATACTTTCATTGGTGCATTATAATTATACATCATAATGAGGTTCTGAGTGATAGAAGCATACATGCACACAGCCCTTGGTGTGTTTCCCCCTGGGTTCCAGCAGTCTTCCACTCTTTTCTGTCCTCAGCTAACACTGGCTTTCTGGAACATGACCTGCTTCCTCCTTCAACAAGCCCTTGCTATTTCCTCTATCTAAAATATTCTCCCTCTCACCTCCGTTCCCAGTTAAATCTCAACTCAAGAATGTTCCCAAGGGAACTCATTCTATCATATGATCTGGTAACATCACAGACCCCTCCTTCTTAGCACTTGTTCCATTTGTAAGTTTTACTTGTGAGATGTTTGGGTGAGAGAAAGGGGTCATACATATCTGGTTTTGCCCCTCGATATATTCCAGAACTTAGTAGAACTCTGCGTATATGTAGTAAGTTCTTCTGGAGAATAAAGGAAAGAAGAAATGGATGAGAGAGACATCCAACCCACACATTTAGAGCCGTGGCATGGAGTGGCAATGAGTTCAATGTGTAAGAAAAAGATCACAAGGTGGACAGATACACAGAAGGAGAAAGAACAGCAGCAAACTGGTCACTTTATCCTCCTCTGCGCCTCAGGCGCTACGTTCACTACTTCTGTTTCAAGTTTCTCTGTGTGTTGATCTTAGTTCCTTCTCATTCCTCCTCTTTTATAGGCCTTTTGCACTCCATCTCTCTCCTCCGTGTAGTGTTTATTATTTTACTTGGTTTTGATTATTTATCAGATGAGGGATAACAATTTGTTTCAATCAGAATTGTTCCTTCTAGAAGCTCACATCCTTCACAACAACTGATTTTCCTATTTTCTCCATAGTTAAAAAGTCCTTAGGACTCTTCTGAGAGTGATGTAAATTTATTATAGCTCATATTGCTTTTCATTTAGAAAGAGAGCTAAATTGGTATTACATCACTCTATCAGATAACAGGACATGGAGAAGAAACAAAAAACTTTGATAAGAACATTATGGTACCTACCAAGGCACTGTCCATTCCAGCCTCGGAACCCTTCTGTGCAGGGGACACACTGGTAAGACCCAGGAGAATTGACACACTGCTCATCTGGACAAGTACTTGGCGTCAAACACTCGTCGATGTCTGAAAAACCAAAAAGCTGGGTCATGAACATTTTATCAGAATACCAAAGTGGAATCTTACTTTTATGATAAAGGAGGGGGGAAGGCGTGCTATATCTCCATTTCAGTGGAGAAAGCAATAACTGGGTGAGACACTGAGTCTCCACTTAAACACATGGCAGTAGTCATGGCTAAGTGTACCTGGATTAAAATATTTAAACACATTCCAAGGAGAAACTTGGCCCCAATTCCTCCACTGGCAGGGCCAGGCCTCTCTACTCTAGAGTTGGCAGTTCCTCTGGGACCACTTTCTGGACATCGTACTTTCAAGTAACAGCACAGCTTGCCAGAAAGAAATACAAGGAACAGGAACGAGAGGGAGGAAGCCATATATCCACCTGACCAGAGGTTTTCTCTGCAGACACAGGATGCTCTAGGGAAATCCTCACTTTGCTTTATGGACCCAAGAACATCCGAAGTTTGAGTAATTTAAAACCTTTCATATGATAGGAATTCCTTAGAGGTGGAGAAAGAACATGAGGGAGAAAGCGAAGGTATCACATACTTCCAAGGTTTTCCAGAAAACGTGGTGTGTTCAAATGTCCTATGTACTCTACAGTTTGCATTGCAACACTTAGATACTAAATCTAAATTCATATGATTGTATGATTATTTTCAAGTAAACATACATAGTACTTTACACATTTACTGCTAACTGAAGTTATAAACATTCAGTCATTTTATTACTGGGAGAAAAAAATCTTAAATGCAGTTGGGGCTGTAGCAGAGATAACTGCCACAGCATTAGGTATTTTTTAAGAATGGTGAAGACAAGGCCAGGTACAGTGGCACATGCCTATAATCCCAGTACTTGGGAGGTTGAGACAGGAGGATTGCAGATTCAAGGCCAGCCTCAGCAACTTGGTAAGAATCTGTTTCAAAATAGAAAATAAAATAGGGCTGGGGGTGTAGTTCAGAGGTAGAAAAGTTCTAGATTCAATTCCCAGTACCTTCTCTCCCGAGGCAGAGACAAGAGGATCACAAGTTCAAGGCCAGCCTCAACAATTTAGTGGGACTCTGCTTCAAAATAAAAATAAAGGGCTAAGGGTATAGCTCGAAGGTAGAATGACCCTGGGTTCAATCTTCAATAATAATAGAAAAAAAAAAGGAGTGGAAACAATTTGGAAATTAGCACAATTTGAAAGAAGTGCTTTTTCCAGAGGTAGATTTTGAATTAAAATGCATAGATTTATTGTCTAAATGTCCCAATGTAAAATGTGCAGTAGAGAGGACCTCTACACCTACTTAATATATAAATAGAGTTTCAGGACATCAGCTGAAAAGTAAAAGTGAAAAAAATACATAATCGCTTCACTAAATAAACAACCTTGGGTATGTGATGTCTTTGTTTTAGTAAATTCTTAAAACTTATCTCCCACTACACACCACTATACCTTTGCGAAAAGACGCACAACTGAAGGAGGTGGAGACGGTATTAACAGAATAAGCACCAGGTCAATGTTGCAATTTTTTTTCTATCGTGAAAAATTCTTGCCAATAGACAGTAAGTCACAGTGTTTTTTGATTTTTTTTTTTTTGTCAGATGTTCTGGGACTTCTTGTTCTAAAAAAAAAAGATGATGCTTGCCAGTTTCATTTCCAAAGAGCATGACATTCTCCTCTGGATGGGATTTTTAAAAATATAAATACAACTGCTAATGGAGAATGTCATTGAGCCAGGCTGGTCCAGTAACTAAGGTGCAATGTTGAGCAATGTGAGATAGATAACACCCTGCCTGCCTTTCCCCTCATCAAGAGACCAGGGACTACCTGCCCTGCAGTGCTTCAGCAGAAGAGAGTAAGGATGGATGAGATAACGTCTGTAAACCACAATACACTCCTTGGAGACTGGTGCTGTTTGAAAGCAACTTCGTTAGTGACAGCTGAGAAAATTTTCAGCAAGCCAGAAGCCCAAGGACCTTTGGTTCTGATCCACAGCAAAATGAGAAAACAGCCGTAATGCTTGGCTCCTTCTTATTTTTAAGCCTTTTCATGGGGGGGGGGTTGAATGATAGATCATTTATTCAGGAAACCCTGTACTAGTTCAGCTAAATAATTTCCAAATAGTGAGTATTACTGAATTTTCTATCAGCCTTCAATTTAATCACTAAATTTTCAAATGTCTTGCCTCTTCCTTTCTATACTTCTCTCTCCATTCTGGGACCCTGTGTAGAAATTGAGGATTGGTATTTGACTGCTTTGGTGGATGTTGCCAAAGAATTAAATGCTAATCAAATAAATTCACCCCTGCTTTAAAAAACAAAAAACAAAAAAACCCAAAACAAACACTCCCCAGCCAGGCATGGTGGTATATGTTTGTAATCCCAGTACTTGGGAGACTGAGACAGGAGGATCACAGGTTTGAGACCAGCCTCAGCAACCTAGTGAGACCCTGTGTCCAATTAAAAATTAATACAAAGGGCTGGAGGTGTAGCTCAGAAGTAGAATGCCCCTGGGTCCAATCCCTAGGAATGAATGAATGAATGAATGAATGAATGAATAACATTCCCCACAATTAGGCACCGAGGAAATTTATACAAAAACAAAAGGAGTCAGGGGAGGGGGTGGTTTAAAGCAATTAAAACTTGAGAACTAGCAAGGCCACAGGCATGTGCACTTGTGTCCATGACAACCCTGCATGTGGACTCGTGTTCTCACAGCTCTCCTGTCACAGGTGAGGAACTGAGTCCCACAGGTGTGAGCACCGGGCTCAGGTTGGGCAGCTACTCCAGTGCGGTTGAGAGCCCACTCCAGTCCTGGCTCTCCCCTCCCCACACTGCCTCTCTAGAGCAGAGCTCCCTGGGAAAGGAGAGTGGGGGCACGCTGGCGCCTGTCCCACAGCCCTTGGCTGTCAGAGGAGGGTTCGTGGCTCTGGTCTGATTTGAACTGATTAGAGATCCAGTGACATAAAATGTTCCCACCTCTGTCTAGATGAGAGCCCACGGGGCCCAGGCGAGAGGCCAACAGGAGAGGCGGGTGGGGGCTGCCAAAAACCGACTAATTAGCTCTCACTCCAGGCCGGGGTCATTGGAGTTGTGGAGAAAACCAACACGCAGAGGCCCTTGACTGCTCAGAGCTGGCCACCTCGTGTGTCGCTTGCTCACTCTAGAAGCTTAACCACATCAGACAAAAGGCAGCGCAGGTGGCCAGGTAGGGAATGTTATACCCAGCAGCACGCCCACGTCCAGGCACCTCACGCACAGGCCCAGAGAGACCCCTGTGTCTTAGCCCTCGGCTTCCAGGGCCGGCTTTCAGCAGAAGCGAATGTATTTCTTCAAGAAAATAGTTACCAAAAAAATAAAAACTAAAAAAAAGCACCGCAGTGGTTTCAAAAAGAACCTGTGCAACCTAGACATCTCTACAAAAAGAATTATTAATTGGAAAATAATTCTGGCCACACTATACATATGTTCCCAAATGTTTTTCTAACGAGAGCAAATTCATGCCTCTGGTCAGTACTGCCGAAATCTCTCACACCACTGGAATCTGCCCGAGCTGGTCAGTGCTTCTGAAGGAAGTCTGTAAGAAAGTCCCAGAACACATGCACAAGGAGGCAGCTGAGACAAAGGAATGCAACAAGTTGAAAAGGTCGAAAACAGAAAAATCAACACTGGCTACACCTGCATTGTGCTTCTAGATGCGAGAGTCAGACGCCCTAATTAAGTCTGGGTTAGTACTGGGATACTTGGCAATTAATTGTTCTAAAGTGACCTCACTCCAAATACCAGAGAAGGCAGACAGCACGGTGAAAAATAACCAGAGAGCATCAAGATGGAAAATGATCCCAACAGGGCCACAGAAATGAGGCGAAGAGGCCGTGAATCCAGAGAGCAGAGGGAGCCTGGGCATGCCCGTGTCACACACAGAGTGGGCGAGGAAAACAAGAACCAGGCGAGCAGCCTCCCCAGCCAGGCCTGGCCCATCCCTGTGTGTATGGTCGTGTGCGCTCAGCACGCACAGGCGCCGGCCTTCCGATTCACCCTCAGCCAGACTCACCCTCGCAGCGGCCTCTCGGGGTCATGCGGTACCCGCTGTCACAGTATTCACACTGGAAGGCCCCCAGAGTGTTGATGCAGTGGCCCTCCCCACAGACGTCCGGCCTCAGGCACTCGTCCACATCTACCAGAAGCAGAAAACAGCGTCAGGGTTCGTTTTACAAAATATCATTTCACAACTCTCCTAGTTTGGTTCAAACATAATCATGAAAGAACTGATTTCTCCAATCATGCCTTTGATTTGTTCAACAGGCTTTAAAATCATATCGTTTTGATCCCTGAGGGTTCCAAAAGTAACATGGGGTGTGCACCTTGTCTTTTCATATCTTTGACATTCTTCCTTCAAAAGTGTTAGAGGGGGAAAAATCCATTTTCTATCTCCTAGAGCCTAGCAGATGCTATGTCCTAACGGGTGTTTAATAAAACGTTCTGGGTTGTCTGAAGAAGCACTGAACTGATGGAGTCCTGGGGGACCTAAAACCCCAGATCTGAGAATTTACACACCAAGAAGACACTGCCATTACCTATGCAGCTAGTCCCCTCCTCACTGGCCATAAATCCTGCTGGGCAAATACACAGGAAACTTCCCTCGGTGTTTTCACAGCGTCCCTGGGAGCAGAGGTGTTGGGCCTGAGCGCATTCATCAATATCTGTTAAGAAAATACACAGGAAAAAAATGAGTGCTGTGTAGCAAAAAACTCAGTCTCCCTGTTCTGTAAAATCCCAGTGACCCTATTCCCTGGGACCACAAAGCTTTATAACCGAGGAGAACATGTAAAAGGAGACATGATCTTTCTCCCCATATACTCGAAGGATGGTTAATGGGAGAGAAGTGGTTTATTGAGTATTGCTTCAAAGGCCAAAACTAAAAAATTGCTATTGATGTTTCAAAGAGACAGGTTCCAGGTGCACACCGGATGCTGCTGATAACTGGGATCATCTGAGCACTGGAACTTGCTGTCAGCAAGACGGTCAGAGACTCTTCCACTGTGAGCATGGTAGAGCTGGATCAGGACATTCTGTTGCCTTTCCGACAACATTTTAGGTTCTAAAGGTGAATATGCACAATGTATGCAAATGAAAGGGAAATAGTCCTGTTATGGAGCAGGCAGGCCCTTCGCCCCCCACAAAACTCACACACATTAAAGTAGTATTAGATATGTGCCTTTGTTGCTTTTTTATTTTGCCAATGCCTTATGACTTAATGCTAAATTTTCCTTTTCTAAAAAAAAGAGAAATTTAAAGTTGACACATTTCAATGATTTACTTAACTCTATTATACCTCTTTTTTTTTGTACTGGGGATTAAACCCAGAGGCATTCTATCTCCAAGCTACACCCCCAGCCCTATTTTATTTTATTTTGAAGCAGGGTCTCACTAAGTTCCTAAGGGACCTAAGTTGCTGAGGCTGGCCATGAACCTGCGTCTTCCTGTCTCAGCTTCCCAACTACTGGGATTACAGGCATGCGCCACCACGCTTGTATAATAAGCCCAGCTTATTCTACCTCTAAGACATCTTTTATTCCAAAGAAATATATGTAAGATCTACTTATAAATTCATTAATAGCTTTTTGCCAGTACACAGACTGATCTTCAATGTAGAAATCACTCTTAGAAATCAGATTTTATATATTCAAATGAATTCTTCATTACAGCATACATTAACTCACTTTTTGCTAAATACATGTTTGTAGGTAGCTCTTTCTAGACCTCTTATTTACTACATCTGAAAAACTTTTGTAAATTATTCCACCTTTACATATATGTATTAAATGTGGCAAGTTAGGTGGCACTGAATCCTAGGAGTATGGTAAACCTTTTTATTTTATTAGCTCCTTCAAGTAATGTATAAACATTTTTAAAAAATTAAATATAATAACATTTTCTCAAGATCATTAAATTGGGTTGTTTAAGAAAAAATTTTTTTTTTTTTTTTGCGGTACCAGGGATTGAACCCAGAGGCGTTCTACCTCCGTGCTATGCCCCCAGCCCTATTTTTTATACTTTATTTTGAAACTGGGTCTCACGAAGTTGCGGAGGGCCTCACTAAGGAGAGAGAGAGACAGAGACAGAGACAGAGAGCTGAGGCTGGCCGCGAACCCGGATCCTCCGGTCTCCGCCTCCCAAAGTACTGGGATTACAAGCGTGCGCCACCACGCCCGGCCAAGAAAAACTTTTTAAATATGCAAATATCATCTATTTAATAATTATGTCTATCACAAGTGCCTCTTACCAACACATTTCCTCTGCTGCTCGCTGAACTTGTAGCCCTCGTAGCATATACAGGTGTACCTCACAGGCAGGTTAATGCAGTGTCCCGCTCCACAGATATCAGGGTTCACAGTGCATTCATTGATTTCTTTAAAAATAAATAAAATAATATGAAAAAGACACAGAAGTCAAGAGAAAGATTTCATCACTACTTGTAAACCATTACTTTGTGTTTCTTGCCTAGCTAAAAAAGCAATAATAATAATGTTGCCAGATGTGCACTTAGAAGACAAAGCTGACCTTTGAAATCAAATATAAATTCATGTGATTACTTTACAATTGATTAGTCCTACTCAAGGTCTTCAATAGTTCCTAATAAAGCAATTTCTAGGGTGAACTGGAATGGGTAAAACCTCAGAAAGAGGCCATGTTGGAAGTTTTAAGAAAATAAAAAAATTTCATATACTTTTTCATTGTAATTATACATCATAATGAGGTTCACAATGATGGAAACATATACGCACATAGTACCTGGTATGTCTTCCTCTAGATCCAACCCCATTTCCCCCTCCCCATACATAATATTGAAATTGGTATTGATACTCTCATATGTGAACATAGCATTAATTTGAACTGTTTCCTTCATCAAGTCTTCCTTTTCCCCTCCCACCTCCCTCCCCAGATTCCCTTCCATTATTCTTCTAGTATCTCCCCTCATTTATCTAAAGTCCCTTTTGTTTCCCAATTTCTTTCTAGTTACCACATATGAGAGAAAGCATATGGCCCTTCACTTTCTGAGTCTGGCTAATATTGTTTTAATTTCTTAATAAAACAACTTCCAACAAGGCCTATCAGTGTATTTCTTTCCACTCAATTTCATCTTAGATGATGGAGTTTGAATCTCACGTGATTCTCTTGATAAGAAATACATGGTAACTTTCCATCTATTCGCATGTCAAATTTCAACTAAATTCAGACTTCTCCAAAATTTCTCATTAATTCCCAAGACAGACTTCTCACTTGTAATGAAAGCAAAACTTCTAAGTACACATAACTCTTAAATTGCCAATTTCAATGTGAGTATATTTTACTTATACCGGTATAGAAACATCTTCTTCCGAGTCTTCTCTGCTAAATTCCTCCCTGCCACTCCTACTGATGCCGGTGTGAGACTTGCTTCTTCCATAGAGCCTGTGCACTCAACCTGTCAAGTACTCACTCCCTCACAGACACACACTGCAGTGGGGGCAGGTTCATAGGAGTTCATCAAAATGAGCTTAATTACCAAAAGGATGCAAGACTCAAACATGGTCTTCTGAGCTGAATGACTCCCTGAGATTTTCTATTTTCAATGACTTTTGCAGGCAGGTACACTGGCATAGTGGAGATAGAGCAGCAAGCTGGTGACTAGATGCACTGGCTTGAAGGCAATACAGCTATAAATTCTGCTGCCCTTTAAAGCTCTCTAGCATGGGGCAAGTTGCTTAACCATTCTAAGCCTCACTTTTCTACAAGTGTGAAATGGAGCTAATCAGAGTTGCAACTTCCAAGTATAAGACCGACAAAAGGAAGCTTAAGTAATGTATGTAGCCCCGCACATGATATGTGCTCAATAAAAGTAAGCTATTATTATTACCGTGGTTCATACTGAAATCATTTAAGAATATTTATACCAACACCACCTTGAGCTATTGTTATTCTCATCACATAGCAAACAAGGCTTAAAAGAGATGCTGGCATGGAGGAGACCGAGGAACCCCCGAGGGTAAGCAGACTGGTGCCTCTGAGCACGACAAACTGACAGCATAGTTTTGTTAGAAAGATTGTGGTTTGAATGAGAAAAAACACAGGTGGGTAATTGTTACTCATAACTCATTCTGCATTCTGCAAAAAGGGTATAAAAACAGTGCTTTACCAAAGATTCACCGTGGAAATGACCTAAATTGTGGTTGAGGTTGCTCTCCCAAACCAAAACCACGTTCTTCATTTTTCATGAAGTATTTACTGTGCTGTAACTTTAAGACTACACATGCAAATCATTTGAAAAAGGAAGCATAGGAAGTAGAGTATTTAATACAATATCACCTGGATGTACGAGAAATGTACGCAAAACAATTTAGATACCTTTTATGAGCCTATTGATGCTACCTATTAGAAAAATAAACCTGTTTATAGTTAATATATTACCAAATTCTAGAAAAAATAAAAATAATTCAAATGGCTAAACACACTGGATGATTAATGAGTTCTTAAACTTAAGTGACTGGTGATAATAACACAAACAATGAATTTTGATAGATATATAGCATAGGTTATATAATCATTAACAGGAAAAGAAAATGCTTATTTAAAAAAATACAGTTAGGCAAAACTATAATATAGAATGTAATTTAACTCCTAACACAGAAAAAAAAAAGACTGGAAGAAAATATATCCAAGTTTTATGGGATTGATATTTTCTTATTCATATTTTCCTATCTTTTAAAAAATTTCTACAATGATCATGTATTATTACCTTCATGATCAGAAAACTCTACCTTACAAAACATCATTTCAGGGGTTGGGAGAGGGAGTGAAGGAGGGGGGAGAAAAAGGAGGCTCGAGAAAGGAAATTGTGCAAATAATATCATGTCCATATATGAAGTTATCACTAATAATCTTACTAGCATGTGCGGGGAAGGAGGAGGGATGTAGCAGGATGGAGTTAGGAGAGAACCACACCAAGAGATGTTGTGTGCATATATGAATGTATCACCTTGAGTTTTACTATGATATATGATCATATTGCACCAATAAAATATTTAAAAATATATCATTTCTATGTGCCACAAAAATGTGAAGGTAAAAGGCAGTCCTCACCACGTTATGCTCTTAGATACTCAAATAAGAATTCTCTTCTCTATATGATGTTTTTAGTGGAATAGTGTAAGAATCACATTTTTAACCATCTATTCTATATTACTGGTAGATGCCTCCTTTCAAAATTATTCCTATTTAGATTTCTTAGTTTTCTTTGTAATTACTGGCCTCCTTTTATGTTTTTCTCTGCCATTTTCTTAAAATAGAAAAAACAGCCAGGCACGGTGGCGCACGCTTGTAATCCCAGTACTTGGGAGACTGAGACAGGAGGATCACGGGTTCACAGTCAGCCTCAGCTACTTAGTGAGGCCCTCAGCAACTTAGTGAGACCCTGTTTCAAAATAATGAATAAAAAATAAGACTGGGGGTGTAGCTCAGAGGTAGAATGCCCCTGGGTTCAATCCCCAGTACTGCAAAAAAAAAGAAAGAAATATTTGCTAAAAGAAAAGTGAAATCACTAGAAAGTAAATTAATATCCTAGGAACCAGAATCTAGAACAACTTAAAAGTCTATAAATCTGGAGTTTATAGGAAAGGCTTGATCAGGAGTCACTGCCCCATTCCCATACATACCAATCTCTTGATTCCTGAATATTTATTTCTCATTTTGTAGGCAGAACTTTAGAATGGAGTTTTTAATACATGTGAACAAAAGTCTTCAAAAATACGGGAGGCTGCCGGGCATGGTGGCGCACGCTTGTAATCCCAGTACTTTGGGAGGCGGAGACCAGAGGATCCGGGTTCGCGGCCAGCCTCAGCTCTCCCTCTCTCTCTCTCTCTCTCTCTCTCTCTCTCTCCTTAGTGAGGCCCTCCACAACTTCGTGAGACCCGGTTTCAAAATAAAGTATTAAAAAATAGGGCCGGGGGTGTAGCGCGGAGGTAGATCGCCCCTGGGTTCAATCCCCGGAACCGCAAAAAAAAAAAAAAAAAATACGGGAGGCTTATTTCAAATGTGATACATTTCCACATCAGAGTTTGCCAATAGATTTTGTTTCTTCTCATAGGGACCCTGAGGTAGGATAGTTAGTTAAGAATTCTCTTTTAGTTGCAGGAAGTGAAGTGAGTAACAGTGGCCTTTCTTTCTAATCCAGCACCTAGAAACTATGAGGTTGAAGTTACATTGGTGAAGAATGTTGAGGAATCTTAACTGATTCTCTCAACAATTAAGTAGATAGAGATGCAGCTGGAAATGTTGATCCTGGCTGGCAGAGCATTCAACATGTGCATGAGAATCTAAGCTGACGCCACTAGAGGGTACAGGAGACATGTCCAGGGAGGGAGGGAACATTTCCAGAACAGTTGATTTCTATACTGGCAGTGCCATTTTTACGCAAGTGATTAATTACTATAACTTTCAACATTTTTCTTATCTTCCTTTAATTTTATTTTTAATATACTTTTATTGGTGCATTGTGATTACACAACATAATGAGGCACAGAGTGGTAAGAACACATGTGCACACAGCACTTGGTGTGCTCCCCTCTGGATCCCACCGCTCCCTCCCCTTCCCCATACATGCCACTGAGATTGGTATTGATACTTTCATGTCTGTACACAGCATTATTTGAACTGTTGCCTTCATCAAGTCTCCGTCCTCCCTCTCCTGAGTCCCCTCCATTGCTCCACTGGGATTCCTTCCTTCCATTGCTAGGTAGAATTCCAACCTTCTAGGTGGAGAGAAAGAGCCACAACACCTTTGAAACACTCAGTCTAATTTTATTAACTGGTCATCAAAAACTCAGCATCTTTTTTTTTCTTAATGTAAAACATAAATTACTGATTCTTATATTTTAAAACTTTTAAAACATGTCTCCTCCCTCTTTTCCTGAGCTTCCCCCCTTTCCTATGAGTTTTTCCTTCTTAAGCACAGAAAGGCATATAGTGCACAGAAAGGCAAATCCTGAGGGTGCTGTCTGAAAGAACAGGAAGTTTTCTGCTTTTGCTGTTTTTTTTTTTATGGCAAATACAATCATATTTTCCTAAAGCTCTGGAAACAGGGTTGGGACACACCACAGAGGCAAAGTCATCATGTGCTGCACTAATCGCTGGCCTCAGGGACACGCCAGAGAATGGGAAGGTCTTGTCTTCTGTGGCACGTTAAGCTTCCCAGAGAGATAGTCAAGCAAGTGCCTCCACTGGACTTTTCGTGTGTCCTTCACAATGTCCACCCATATGCTTCTTGGTTCACAGGACCCTTTCTTCCTATACGTGCCTCCTAAAACAACTTCACCTCTGCTGAGTCAAGGATCCTAATCTATTTTGCTGGAGTCCACTTAAAATTTGGAAAAAGGGGCGGGGCGTGGTAGCTCCCAGTACTTGGGAGACTGAGACAGGAAGATCACAGGTTCGCCGTCAACCTCAGCAATTTAGTGGGACCTTCAGCAACTTAGTGAGACCTTGTTTCAAAAAAATAGTAGAACCCCCTGGGTTAAATCCCCAGTACCACCACCACCACCATCACCACCACCACCACCACCACAACAAAAGCCAACAAATGCTCTGTTAACCAGAAACAGGGCCAATGGTGGATGTAACAGTTTGATATCTTTACTTTCTAAAATTAAGTGAAAAAGAAAGCTTTGGGAAAAACGTGAAAACAAGTATGTTGACCTTCAGGCTCTTTCTTCAGAATGTGATAACTCCAGTGAATGGCCAAATAAATGAATGAGTGCCTTAAAGAACCGGAGTCTGGAAACACTAAACACTATGACTTCACACTTTTTAGAGCCATTTTCCATCAGGACACATAGTTTTTTGAGACTGTAATGACACTAGAAATATGCTTCAGGGACACACATTTTTGAAGGGGTCAATTCGGAGTTCTGGAAAAATCAGATGAGCAAATAGTTTTAAAACAGCTCGGGCCATGATAATTACAGGGGTTTCTGTAAGGCAAGTCAAGGAAGACAAAGAATCATTTCTGGCCAGTCCGAAAGGGCCTTGGAGAAAGTTCTGGAAGAGCCCTGGAATGAGGCACTGAATGTTAACGCACAGGAAGGTTTCCAAAAATGCCCTGGCTTCCTAGCTGCCCCCACCATGAGCATAAACTGTCCCACAACAATTGAAACAGATGTTTCCACTTTGTAAACATTTGCCAGAGAAATAAAGGTTTGAGTTTCCAACCTATCCCTCAGCTATTAGGACACTATGCTAAATCGAGAATTTAAATGCCGAAATGTATAATTTATTTGGAAACAGGATGCCAATAAGGCTGCAAGCCACCAAGTCAGCTGTGAAAAGTGGAAAATATCACACTGATTTCCTGCAAATAAGCGGCTCACTTAATTATTACATGTCAAAGTGTGTTTGGCTAACATCTGAAAAGGCTACTTCCAATGGCACCATATACATAAAGATATCACCACTATACAATGTGGAGCTGATTTCATTCATTCATTCATTCATTCATTTATTTTTGGTACTGGGGATTGAACCCAGGGGTATTCTACCTCTGAGCTACATTCCCCCCACCCCAGTCCTTTTAATTTTAATTTTGAAACAGTCTTGCTAGGTTGGTGAGAGTCTCACTAAGTTAATGAAGCTGGTCTCAAACCTTCAATTCTCTTGTCTTAGTCTCCCAAGAACTAGGATTACAGGCATGAAACACCACACCCGGCCTGATTATATTTATTGTAGACTCTTATTATTCTATTTCTTTCATCGGATATGAGAGAAACTAACTAAAAAATAACATTTATTGCCCCTGGATTTTAGGGGGAAACCCATTTTATAATGTTCTTGAAAGAATTAATCAGATTACTCCTTAAATCTGTGTTTGGCTCTACATTTTGATTTAAATTAAATTTGATACAAAATGTATTCTTATGCGAATGTAGCTCACTCTTCGTAGTGCAGCACTACAGTCACAACTGGTTAAAATCAAAGACTCTCTATTTATAATTTTCTCCCAAAGGAATCTTTCACAAAGATTCTTTGAGGATAGGAAGTGGAAGTACTTATAAGTACTACATGAAAAATAAAATTCAGCATCACTTGTTTCCAGGAAGGAAACATTTGTGCTTCAGTATGTGATTGCAGATGTGTGCCCTGTGTACCGTCCAGGCTCAGAACTAAGCTGTCTTCTGACAACTTCATATGCAGGGCTTTTTTTTCAATCAGCTCTGTTGTTCAGTTGTAATCCAGCCACTGGCATTTGTTATTCCTTATACAAGAACAACATTTAAAGGATGAATGTGCATGCATCTAGCCAAATTTAACCTCTACAAAGCTAGTTTGCAAGAGGCTTAGCCACTGAAGTTAGCCACACCCATTCAAAACTAAGTTTACCTTTCTTCACATTGGAAAATGGAAATAGGGTACTCATTAGAAAGAACTAGTGAGCCGGGCGTGGTGGCGCACGCTTGTAATCCCAGTACTTTGGGAGGCGGAGACCAGAGGATCCGGGTTTGCGGCCAGCCTCAGCTCGCACATGCGCGCACGCTCTCTCTCTCTCTCTCTCTGTGTCTGTCTCCCTGTCTCTCTCTCTCTCTCTCTCTCTCTCTCTCTCTCTCTCTCTCTCTCCTTAGTGAGGCCCTCTGCAACTTCGTGAGACCCGGTTTCAAAATAAAGTATAAAAAAAAATAGGGCCGGGGGTGTGGCGCGGAGGTAGAACGCCCCTGCGTTCAATCCCCGGTACCGCAAAAAAAAAAAAAAAAGAAAGAACTAGTGAATTACACTGTCACCCTGCCATTTTTCTTTTTAACATTAAATAATTAGAAGATCCTTGCTAACCAAAATAATATATTACACATGTGTACCCCTTGCAATGAGCAGTCTCTTAGAGACATGTTTAATAATAAAGTAGATGTATACATAGATGATATCTGAATAGAGAATGACAATTTTAATCATACCCATTTAAAAAAATCACTATCATTTCATTGTATCAATCCAAAACTACCAAGAACAGCTAACATTTCTGTAACACTTTATTCAGTAATAATAGTAAATCCAAGCGGGGCGTGGTGGTGCCTGCCTGTAATCCTAGTACTTGGGAGGCTGAGACAAGAGGATCGCAGGTTCAAAGCCAACCTCAGCAATTTTGCAAGGCCCTCAGCAATTTAGTGAGACCCTGTTTCAAAATAAAAAGTAAAATAGGCCTGGGGGTGTAGCTCAGAGGTAGGATGCTCCTGGGTTCAATCCCCAGTAACACACATACATGCACACACACTCATAAAACCATAGAGGGGTTGCCAGGTAGTTTGGGGAGCGGTAGGGCTCTGGGAGAAGAGCGCCTTGATTCTGTTACTGAATTAGTCGGAAACACACTGTGGCGTCCACAGTGTGCCTCCTCTCTTCTTAGTCACCCGTATTTCACCCGGAACAGAGGTGCTTTCTAAAAACACTTCCCAGTCTGCTGTTTCGATTCATATATCTAAGAGAGGTATATCCGCATTTTTGAGAAAATGGCTTAAAGTTTAACACATGTCCATGTGTTTCTGAGGAGGGAATATTTGAAGGGAGACTGAACACTCTGCTGTCAGTGATGCCTGCTGTGTATCAGCAGCCCCATCCTGCAAGTGTACCATGGACATGCTTAGATTAAGTCGATAGGATTCTGCTTAGTGATGCTTCTAAATTTTTTTTCTGAATTGACAGATGAAATTGTACATATTCATTGTATATATGATATTTTTGAAGTATGTCCTCATTGTGGAATGACTAAATCTAGCTGCATTACCTCACATAGTTATCATGTTTGTGGTGAGAACACTTCAATCCACTCTCAGCATTTTTCAGGAATGCAACACATTGTTATTAACTACAGTTACCATGCTAAACAACAGAGCTCTGGATTCATTCCTCCTAGCTAACGGAATACTGTAGTGACATTTTTTCTGACTGTAAAAATGTATGTCCACTTTTCAATAAGTGAGAAATATTTTTAAAAATTCTAAAAATAAAACAGCACCTAAACTTCTTCGGTCCCACTACAAAAAAAAATAATTGTTAATATCTGTTGTATTTTCTCCCAGTATTTTCTCAATGAATATATGTCTCATTTTTAAAAAATATTTGGTGGCAGCATAATGCTCTAGTATATAGATGTAACATAATTATTCCCCTATAGTTGAATATTTAGGTTATTTCCCTTTTTTCTATTATATATAGTGTTGTGATAAATAATCATTTATATAAAACATTATCACAGTCGTTGGGGACATTGCTTCCTAGATAAGCTATCTTAAAATAGGATTACTGGGTCAAAAGTTCTGGACCTTTGTAAAGTTTTTTTTATTCATACTACCAATCTATGCTTTCTAGAAAAGAAGAATCAGGTTTATACTCTGTGATGGTTAATTTTATGAGTCAGCTTGACTGGACTAACGGACATCCAAGTAACTGATAAAACATTTTTTCAGGTGTGCCTGTGAGAGTATTTTCAGAACAAATTAGTATTTAAATGAGTAGATGGAGTAAAGACCGCCCTCACCAGCATGGGTGGGCTCCATCCTATCCACTGAGGGTTGTTCTTAACAGAACAAAGGCGGGAGAAGGACACATTTGCTCTCTGCTTAAGCTGGAACATCATCTTCGTCTGCCTGTGGACATCAGCGCTCCTGCTTCTCGGGCCTTCCAACCCACCCTGGGACTTACACCACTGGCTCCCTTGGCTCTTGGGCCTTGGGGTTTGGACTGGAACCACATCCCTGCTTTCCTAGGCCTCGGGCCAGCAGGTGGCAGACTGTGTGGAACTTTTCAGGCTCAAGACTCTTGTGAGCCAACCCCTCCCAATAAATCTTTCTATAGGTCTCCCTATATATCCTGTGGGTTATGCTTCTCTGGAATCAATGTGGGAGAGTCTCAAGTTCACTCTAATAAAAACACTTTTATTGGGTTTTAAATACAAATCCAATATGAATAAAGTATTAACCTATTTAAATTTGCATTTCTTTGATTACTAATAAAATTGAAATTACCTATTATATGCTCCTTGGTATTATTTTTCTATTAATTATCATTGTCCTATTTTACTATTTCTCTATTATTAGTATTTTTCTTGTGGATTTATAAGAGTTCATGTCAGCATTTTTTTTTTTTTTTTTTTTTTGGTCAGTGCTGGGGATTGAACCCACAGCCTCATGCATGGGAAGGCAAGCACTCTACCACTGACCTAAACTCCCAGTCATTTTTATTTAGTTTTGAGATAGGCTCTCATGTTGCTCAAGTTGGTCTCTAACTTGTGATCCTCCTGCCTCAGCCTCCTGAGTAGCAGGGGTAACAGGCACACGCCATCCCACCTGGCCTCACAGTAAGAGCTAATTCTACATTAAGGATATTGCCATTCAGGTCTTTGCATTTGTTTCAAAAATAATATATTTGTATAATTTTAAGCTAGTGATTTAAATATGTTTACTACAAAAAATTTTGAAAACACAAAAAAGTATACTGAAGAACATAAAGATTATCCAGAATTTTGTTAACTGGGAATAGTTGAATACTTTGATGTATTTTCTTTCGGCCTCCTTTTCTGTGTTTATAGACATTTTTAAAAACAAAGTTAGAATCATCACATTGTGCTCCGTATTTCTTAATAAACATTATGCCATAAGCATGTCTTTATGACATTAAATATTCTTTTAAAGCATTAATTACTATGTTATATTCTACTGTATATGTACTATTATTTATTTATGCATACTCCTCCTTTTTAGCAATATTTTTATTATTTCCAAATATTTGCTATTATGCCTAATCCTACCATGCGGGGTAGGGTTAGTTGCACACATCTGATAAAGCATTTTAAGTGGGTTCAGACCGGTGTTTCCGTAGGATATATAACATGGCAAATGCTGCACCGACCTGTTACTTGAGTAGGTGCGATCACTTGGCTGGCACTTGATGTAGAAGCTTCAGGAGCTACTTCCACAGGCACAGGAGGCGATGCTTTTTCAATCACTACTACATGGGGAAGTAGAGGATAAAAAGAAAATTAAAGCCCCTTCTGTGCACTGAGATCCCACTTCAAAATGCAAGCACGACTTCGTCTAATAACATATCACAGTAATTCCCAGATATAAAGAACTGCCGTAGATCTTGAAAGTTCATGGTATTAATTCATAGCACTGGCTTCAATATTTAGTAAGAATATCTGAGAGCAGTTCAGAAATCAAGAAAAATGACCATCGAATAACGATTTTCAATAATGTGTGAATAATAAATACTACCCCGATAACAAGATAGTAAAAAGTTATCTTTCTCATTATAATATTGATAGTACTATACTTAACACCAACACTATATATATGTGAACATACGTTAGTGTGCATATTTCATATTTAAATTCAATTATGAATTCTAATGATTTATTACACAAAATCAAAGACTCACAAAAACTTCTATCTTAAGCTTTTATTCAGATACTGTTACAGACAGCACAGATCAACACGGATTACCTGGAAATTGTGGGCGTAGATGAATAGTTGAAATGCCTGGAGAGAGCTGGGGTTGACCAGGCTCAAGTTTCGTTTTCTCTTGACCCAGTGAAGGTATTTCCTGGGTGATTGTATTGGAAGAGGGGAGCAGGGAAAAATTGAGAGTCAAAATTACTTTTAGTTTCCCACTTAGGACTATTTTTGTTTAATTAATTATATTTTTAGAAAAGAAAAAAATACCATAGGGCATTAGATATTAATCTGCATAAAAAGAAATTGCGTGCTCCTATGGCAAGCCCTTGAGTCTTACTAGCACTGCGGATCTACGCGAACACTCTCAGTCGCTTCTCTGGGGCTCAAAGTCAGACTTTAAAGCAAAGGCCTTAGCCTCAATATGTGGTCTCTACCAGGGCGACACTAACCCCAGGTGAGAACTACAACTTTGCCTCATTCAACTGTGGCTTTGCCCACGGAATGACCAACCACACTCTGCAGATTACACAGGGGTCATAGCAGAGGTGTCGTAACAAAAACACAGACTAAGGTAAAATAGTTTAGACCAGTAAGTCACCATGGCCTCCATTAACCACACAGCTAATAGCCCAACCACCCCAGCTATCTCCACAGTGGTAGTAGCCATGGCAACAGGAGCTGTGGTCTTGGAGGAGGACTCGGAGCTTCCTAATGTCCTGTCACCCACTCGTCTCCTGGATCCCAAGCAAAGAAACAACCAGTCACCATGGCTCAGCTTGTTCCAGTTGCAGCTCCGGAGGGCTCATGTCGGTGCAACATTACATCTAATGAAGGATCGATGCCTTCACCCACACCAGTGCCCAGCCAGGGAGCTCCTAATAACACCTCATTAAAAGTATTCATCAAAGGCTGAGGCAGGAGCATCACAAGGTTGAGACTGGCCTCAGCAACTTAACAACACTCTCAGCAACCTAGCCAGACCCTGTTTCAAAACAAAAAATAAAAAGGGCTGGGGGCATAGCTCAGAGGTAGAATGCCCCTGGGTTCAATCCCCAGTACCCCCCCTCCAAAATACATACACACACAGTACTCATCAAGTTACTTCCTTGCTGTTACCATACACATTCCCTACCTGGCTTTTGCTACTGTCGTCTTCCAGAAAGCTCACTTCCCTAGCCTCTGCTTCCCTCTTATCCTCTCTTCTGGCTTCAATTAGAACCTCTTTTCCGCTTTTAAAAAAGACAGCCTAACTGAATACTGGATCTAAGACCCGGTTTTGTAAGCATGAATGCTTCCAGGGTAACTTCACTTAGATGTTCCATGGGTCCCCCGGTCCACCCCACACAGAATCACCCAGGGTCTCACTCCAACCTCATCTTTTCTGTCAGCGCCAGTCATTTATCCATCACATGCTGATTTAAAGTCACTCTTTAGTCCTCTCCATTTCACTCCTTGTTCCAACCCCTGCCCATTTGCACAGTTCCTTATAGTTGCTCACCCTCTTCCACATCCACGGACGCCACCGTCCCGCAATTGGGACTCACTCACTCATGTTCAGCTCATTGTAACAATCAAATTGGCCTCTCAGACTACCCCTCCCCACCTCTGTTAAGCCTGCCACAATTCGTCTTCCAGAAACACTGAGAACTTATCACATTTTCCCATGTATTCTCCTCTTCTTAAAAATATAGAATGGTGTTCTAGTAGAGAGAATAAGAGAGAGAGAGAGAGAGAGAGAGAGAGAGAGTGTGTGTGTGTGTGTGTGTGTGTGTGTGTGTGTGTGTGTTACTGGAGATTGAATCCAGGGGCATTCTACCTCTGAGCTTCATCCCCAGGCCTTTATTTCTATTTTGAAACAGCATCTCGCTAGGTTGCTGAGAGTCTTGCTAAATTGCTGAGGTTGGTCTTAAATCTGTGATCCGCCTGTCTCAGCCTCCCAAGTCAGTACTTGGATTATAGGCATGCACCACTCCCTCCCCCCAGCTTCTAGTATTTATTAGAGATGACCTCTATCAGTCTCCACTGCACCCCATTCCCTGCAGCCCATGGGCAATGCCCACCAGGAGCAGGCCATGATGATCTAGTGCTAATCCACTCCTGCAGAGTACAGACAGGACTCCACCCTCGGCATGCGGCAGCAGAATTCCTAATCAACACTACTTCACTTGACAGGTAGGCCTAGCTGAGGAGCAAGGCGCTTCCCCACTGCTCACTGCAGTCTGATATTCCAAACCTACCCAAAACAGCCCCCAATACTCTTTCTAACCAAGTCTTTCATAAGCCTTCTGTCCTTCTACCACATCTTTGCAAATAAAATTTCCCACCCCTGGACCATCTTCCTTTCTCGTCATCCATCTTCAACCTCATGAGACTTTCTAAAGTGCCATGACCTCAAAGAAGAGGATTGCATTTTTGCTACTATCTCCTCTGAAAATAAAATGCAGTTAAAAGTATACAAGATCTCTTTCAGGTTCTTAATGAGAATGATCACAGCCTCAGCCATAAACGGAGGACAACAAAACTGAGTTGTGATGAGGCTGTCGGGAAGCCGACAGCCCATCTGCAAGATAAATGATTCTTCTCATGTATCGGCCAGAACTAAATTAAAAAAAAAACTGAAGCCACTGTACACCACTAATCTTTAGAGATGCTAGCTAGCAGTTGCAAATGTGCATATAAAATATGCCAATCTGTTGTATTTCTTTTGGGCTCAATATACCAAAACTTCTTTCTTGATGAATGCTATAACTCCAAAATCATAATCTCCTTTTTCTGGCTTCTTTTAGCATTTATATGATGACATATATGTTACTCTACCCATATTTATAAACTAATCATTTAAAAATCACTTATAATAATTTATATATCACCGCATTTAAATTCTTTTTTCCCTTATGCTGCTAGGGTAGGGGCATTCTACCTCTGAGCTACACCCCCAGACCAATTTTATTTTTTATTTGTAAACAGGGTCTCACTAAATTGCTGAGAGCCTCACTATGTTGCTGAGGCAGGTCTCAAACCTGAGATCCTCCTGTTTCAGCCTCCTAAGTACTGGAATTATAGGTGTGCACCACCACGCCCAGCTAAATTCTAATACTTGATGTATTCTTGTCAACTGAATGATACATATATATGTAAAAATTTAAAGTTACCTAATTTTCATGTTATTATCAAATAAGGAATTGAAGCAATATTTTAAAAGGGTACAATATTGTGTAAATAGGACTTTGATCCAGCAAATGTCTGTATTTCCTACTAATAGGTCTCACAATTCATAGTCCCATTTTATACCCTAAAACTCAAGGCTGAAAAAATTTTTCTCTAAAATTTCTAAGAAATAATGTTCAAGTATTTGATTAAAGCTTTCAAGGGTAGGTTCTGGTTTTACTCCAATTCAATTCAAATATACATGCTAAATTTGAGTCAAATTAAGAAGTATCTCACTTATTTCATATGTGAAGAACGGGCAATTATTTAAACACGGGTCCGGGCAAGCAGGTGCTACTTTGAATTCTATTTTCTTGATTCCATTTTCTTGATTCTATTTTCTTGATTTCCATTAGTTCCCACTATTTTCTTCTCACTAGAACCTAAGAACTTAGGTTCTCACTTAGGACCTAAGTTCCACGAGAACAGGGAGTTTTGTCTAATTTGTTCTCTTCATTTTCCTGGCACTGCGCATAGGGCCAGTCATTTACAAGGTACTCAATAAATATTTCTTGAATGAATAAATGAATGAATGCTATATTTCTTTAAACTAAACACTGCATAATGTATATCTTAGTGTATTTGAAATTTTAAAAACCCATTCTAAAAAAAGTCATTTTGAATGTAAAAAAAAGACAGAGAGGACTTGTAAACAATGAATACATTACCTTCTCAGGGGGCGCAGTTGCCACTAAAATCAGAAAAGAAAGAAGGTCATTAATGCAATTTAAAACAATTTTTAAAAAGCAATAAAAGTCCAGTATCTCTCCAAAAGGATTAAGAATCAAACTAAGCTAAATACAGAATTACAGTCATCTGCCATTTTAAAGAATTTTACACATGACTTATTGAGAACTTTCTGTGCTATTTAATTCTTCAATTACAGGAGCTCAGAGAGCAAATATGAATTAGTCTTTCAAACTCTCTCATTAAAAATTAAGATAAATAAACTAAAAAATTAAGGAAGGCAAGACTTTTGGTACATTATTTTATGCCTAATCTTAATTTTATGGTACATCTCACATCTTAGAAAGCAAACCATTTCATTAATGGGTTAAATACTAATCCTTAAACTAGTATATAAGACTTGAAATGCTTTCTGGTGTTGATGTTAAAAATGAATGCCACTTATTTCAGTAAGAAACTGAGAATAGGCGCTGTATTCTTGATGTAGCCCATTCTTTAATGAACCCCTGTGAGCATTTTCAGGGAGACATACTAACTAAATTATGAGAAAAAAAACCTCACAAGCCAGTAAGAGCCAAATTAGAGATTAGCATCAATCTGAGCAAATTACATACTACACAATCATGAACATTCTTGTGGTGGGGGTTCTGCCTCTGTATTTTGAAAGATTTGCTTTTCATTAATCAGTCTTCAGTATTAGTCCTCAAGCCTTGGGTCAATGCTAAGATTTTTCTCCTGAGTCAATGTCTTCATACTGACTAGTAAACAGGCTGGGTATATACATGAACTCCTTAAAACAATTAGGATACCCAACAGGTTAAAATCACTGCTGTAAGCTTCTATCCTGCTGAACCCACTGTCAGAAAAGTCTTGAGTCAGAACGGCCCAGAGCCCATTTCCTCCTGCCTGTGCAAGGGACAAACAGTTGCAAATATCTGGGGACCATGATGAATGTACCCCAGATGTACAGAGGCCATTCCAGGAGAGGGGCTTTTCTCTGCCTAACCAAGTTAGAATGCAGGGAGTGAAGAAGTGGGATAAAATAGGCCAGAAAACACAGATGTCCAAAGCCCAGAATAAAACCCTGTCTCCCTGCAGGGAGGCTACACCAAGCTCCCAACCTTTCACCAGCCTGGGCGTCCTGTCTCCTCACAAGTTCCACAAATGGGCACCCTAAATTCTGATCTAAGAACAAACTATGAAAAGCCAACAGGAACCTTTTTAGAGTAGATGCATACATTCCATACAAACCTAACATTTGTGTTCCTTCTATCTGGAATGAGGATATTTTGTGGTAATCAAGATATCTAAAATATTGGAAATGCTGGTTTCTATAATGATATAGAGGTAGAAATAATCCCTCTTCCTGAGTGCCAGGAACTGTCTCTAGACTCTTTGTATATGAGACCATAGCCATCTTCTTGGAAGAATGTGCTCCTTGGTCAGGGGTCCCACCATACTCTGTATGATGTGTGACAAAGTCATGTTCCCTCTCTAGGTCTCAGATTTCTCAGAAGGTAGAAGAGAGGACTGGATGAGGCAATCTCCCAGATCCCTTCAATCAACATCTCCCAGTATCCTGCATTTCGCCCTCCAGTAGCCCTGACAGCCATTACACTGTTTCATGGAAGCTCAACTGATGCTTTAACATTTTTAAGCCTATGGATTCTACTTTGTAAACACTTACTAAATGGTTCTCTAGACACAGAAATGAATTAGAATGGTTCTCTGAAGCATCTAAGTCACTCTCCAGAAATAAACATCAAGCAAAATTAACCCCCAAATGGCACTTTCATGTTCTGAAATTACTAAGGAATACCATTACCTGCTAGGTACATATTATTCTAGAGCAGTGATTCTCAATCGGGGTGATTGTGCACCCCTCATCTGGGGACACATGCAGTGTTCAGACATCTTTTTTTGGTTGCAACAACTATGGGGGCAGGGATGCCACTTGCATTCAGAGGTCAAAGGACATAGATGCTGCTAAATATCCTGTAAAACACAGGGCAGTCTCCCCACCCATGCAAGAATTATCTACCTTAAAATATCAACAGTGCCAGGACCGAGAAACCCTGTTCTAGAGGGAAGTCAAAGTGCAGACACAGTGACAGATGGCTCGAGCCCACAACCCCTCTCACTCTCACCTTCTGGCTCCACCACTCCTGGCCCGTGTTCCCGGGAGAAGGTCAGGGCCTCCACTGGCTCTTCCTTGGCTGGGAGAGGTGGAGGATGAGTACTTTTAGCAACAGGTTGAGTGTTCTTTGGCTTGACAAATACAGGTCCTTTACCTACATGGTGATGGATTGGCCTGCGTCTATGAACGCCAGAAACCGTATAACCCATTCCACCAGGACAGATTTCCTTAAAAGCAGCTAGATTTGGGATGGGAAAATATTCCTTTTAAAAATCTAACAGAGCAAACTTATACAGAGGAAAATATCATGATGAATATCTCTTTATAAATCATCACTAATATAGGTACACTTTAATACTTCAAAAACAAATGCAAAAATGTAAGCAAATTGCTTAAATTTCTGATAAACTCACATATTTACAACCTTTTCTTTAACTAAACATTTATCCATCTGCTAATTCCTTATCTTAACGAATGAGGACATAGACATATACATAAATAACATATATATATAGCATGTACTTTATATATCACATTACATATATATAAGCCACCAATTAGGAGATGTTATGTATATCACTTTATATGTAACAAATTACATATAAAATATACATAATATATTAAGAGACATTCTAGGTATAGAAGCCATTATACATGTTACATGTATACAATGTGTGTACGTGTAATATCAGCAAAAATGAGACTTTTTCTTCCAGTTTTGGTATAATTTCATTAGCTATTAGCAAAGAGCTTAATGACATCTAAGTTAGATAATGAACAAGAAGGGAAAGAAAGAGAGAAGAAAAGAAAGGGGGAAACAAAGGGAATTGAAGGGAAGGAAAGGAGGAGAGGAGAGGGAGAGGAGAGGGAGAGGAGAGGAGAGGGAGAGGGAGAGGGAGAGCGAGAGCAAGAGGGAGAGGGAGAGGGAGAGGGAGAGGGAGAGGGAGAGGGAGAGGAGAGGAGAGGAGAGGAAAGAAAGGCCACCGTTCAAGGAAATGAGGTGCTGAAATCCTTATGATTTGTTTCCCGTTGAAGAACCCACAGGGCTCAGCCAGATGGAGCCTCCGCTGGCTGGCATGGGGGTGTGGGTTAGGAAGGTCTGAACAGGGGAGTGTTTTTGAAGAGAGAGTCTCAGGATAGTGAGAAGAATCCCCTGAAGTGAGACATGCTAAAGAGATGACGGATCAAGACAGAAAGGAGATGCTGCATCACGTTGCAGTTATCGTCAAGCAAAGGGATGGCAGCTGGCAACAGCCTGGCCGGGACCAGACACTTTAATTACCCGGAGGACAAGGGGACAGTCTGTGCCCCAGAATCACTATTCTTGCCAGAAAAAAAGTGGCTAGTATTCTTAAAAACAAAAAAAAAAAACAAAAGTGGGCTGTTCTTGAGTGATTTGCTAACCTCCACCACACGATCCCCAGGACCGAGGGGAAAGACGAGGGCGGCAGGGTGTGCGTGGCCTCGGGAGGAAAAACCCACTGGACCCCTCTGCTGTTGGTGTGGGAGGCAAATTACCAAATGCACACACTGGGGAGCTTAGAGTCACTTTTTTACTTCTACTTTTAAAACTGAAAGTAAAATAAGTAATTTCTCACTTCCACTGAACAAGAGATCTTCTATTGAATGTTCTGGACCTAAAATTAGTTCTCAATAAAAGGGATACTCTAAAATAGTCCTTGAAGCATGTTAAAATACTGTTTTTCTAAGGATCACACACTGAACGGTGGAAACTCATTCTTAGGTTTAACTAGGAAACAGAATTCTTACTTGAAAATAGCTGTTTCTAGGACAAAACATTTTTCTCCCAAATTTTGAAGTGCTAATGAACTAAACGTTTTTTTATGAAAATCACCATATAACAAAAATTAAGTACAAAAAACCATTTCTAATATTATTTTCAAATTTAGTTATTACATTGTGGAGGAGTGCTCTTGAGTTACATCTACCATTTTGATTTATGCTTTATGTAAGGATTTATGCTTTATGTAAGGATTACAAAGCTAGGATGGTTCTACGGTATATCAGAATGGCCTAAAATTATCTAGTCTGCCAATTAACCAACAACATGTTGTTTTATTCTTCGCCTTAACTGTTCTTCCTGATTCTAACCACCAACAAAGTGAATCATGATCCTTAAATGTCTATCTAAATCTTGTCTGCTATCATGTAAGTTACAGCTTTAAGACAGTACACGGCCCTGTGAGATTTGATGCGCTTTCCTGGGTGGGGAACATCTTCTCAAATACACAGTTTACTAGACCCCTTTATGCCCACCCCAAGCCAGTGAAATAGATGCTACTACTCCTGTGGTCAAAACATGCCTGAGGTTGCAGGCTATTTTTCGTTCTTTTCCATCTAACTCTACTGGACCCTATTTGAAGTTAGTGATTCCGCTGGGTGTGGTGGCGCACGCTTGTAATCCCAGTACTTTGGGAGGTGGAGACCGGAGGATCCGGGTTCGCGGCCAGCCTCAGCTCGCGCATGCGTGCGCGTGCGCTCTTTCTCTCTCTCCCTCCCTGTCTCTCTCTCTCTCTACTTAGTGAGGCCCTCCGCAACTTCGTGAGACCCGGTTTCAAAATAAAGTATAAAAAAATAGGGCCGGGGGCGTAGTGCGGAGGTAGAACACCCCTGCGTTCAATCCCCGGTACCGCAAAAAAAAAAAAGAAGTTAGTGATTCCTAGGTAGAAGTAAGGTACTTAGAGGAACAATTTTACCCTTTCATGGGGATTTAGGCAATTATGAACCCAACAAAAGGAGAAAGAAGAAACAGCTTCTTAATACACAGCTCCCTGAAGGTTCTCAGGGGCTGTGACAACATAAATTCAATCAGGGGCTTTTATAGCATAAATTCAATCATGAATACAATTTCCTCCATTTCCAATTAAAGTAATGAAGTGTGATGTTCCATAAATAATGGAATAAATAGCCCTGCTCAACGTCTAGTTACTATCAAATGATGAGTAGCAACTCATTAGGTGTGCACACGGCCCTATAGAGCTTTCTAGTCTTGATAATTATATATCACACTTAGAGTCCTCGACTCTGAGGATAAAATGTTATGGCTTAATATTCTAAAGGAAGTCTAATGTTACCCAGAAAGATGGGGAAATCTCTTTGCACATCATTTTTTCCACTGATTCAAACTTGTATTTCTATGGCTTCTACAATAGTGATACACACACACACACACACACACACACACACACACACACACACACTACTATTAAAGACTAAATTTAAAGTCAGAAAGCAAAAAATGACTCAAGGTGCCAAAGTTGTCCTGCCTACTCATGTGGCCAGAAAAGCTTTGGTGTGTAGAGCTAGGCGCATCTTACCTGTACCTGGAAGGGGACATTTCTCACAGTGTGGGCCCCAGGCCTTGCCCACACTACAACAGCAGAGCTGCTTGGTGAGGTGGACAGACAGAGGGTGCATGCATTGCCGCCCGGAACTGACAAGTCGGTAGCAGGGCCCTTTCTCTTCCGAGATCACAGGGGGATCCGCTGAAGCAGAGAGACAGAGCCTGATGTCATGCCGGAAAAACCAGACCGACTTTTCAAGCAACAGTAAAATGAACATTAAATTAGGCATTAGAAATGATACTTCAGAATAAATCCACCTAGCTTAGAGTATCACCTTCCGTTTTTTCACATACTTTTATTGGTGCACTGTAATGGTACATCATATTGAGGTTCGGTGTGAGAGAATCACGCATGCGCACAGCATCTGGCGGGCTTCACCTTTCTAGATTAAGAGTCCATTTACCAAACGAGTTTTAGAGTTAACAGTGCCAAATGTCGTGACAGTGATTGTCCCTGGTATATTCACATATGTACACATAGTCGATAGTAGTATTTCCATTAATGAACCTCAGTCTTCCCCCCCTTCCCTTAGACCACCTCCCTGGCTCCACTGAGGTGCCCTTGAAAGCTGTCCCTATTTTAATACCTAAATGACTGATGATTCTTTTATCTTGCATGGAAACTCCATTTATTTTATTAAACATCTCTAAAAGTGTCACATTCTAGTCAATATAAACCCAGGTACAATATGCTATCCAGAATATGCAAGATGGGTATCTGTATTGTTTCAGTGTCTCTAATCTCCAGTTGGAAGACTGGTTGTAAAGGATAATTCACTAGTCAACTATATTTATTATGCAAAATATTGTATATATGACTATACATTCTGTTGAGTCATAAGGTTCTATGCTGTACTAAAAAACTCAAAATTGCCAAAAGTTTTCTAAAGAACAGGTGGCTAAGCCAGGTGTGGTGGCGCACGCTTGTAATCCCAGTACTTGGGAGGCTGAGACCAGAGGATCCGGGTTCGCGGCCAACCTCAGCTACTTAGTGAGACCCTCTGCAACTTAGTGAGACCCTGTTTCAAAATAAAGAATAAAAAAAATAGTGCTGGAGGTGTAGCTCAGAGGTAGAATGCCTCTGGGTTCAATCCCCAGTACCGCAAGTAAAAAAAAGAAGAAGAGGTGGCCGTGGGTCTGGGGTGGAGCAGGAGTTATATTTTTCTCAGAATGTGTAGCTAAAATTAGAACAAAAAGATTCAGATATTTCTATCTAAAGGGAAGAACATTTTGGAAGCATAAAACCAACTGGAAATGCCACATCTGTCAGGAAGACAAACTCTTTGCTCTTGGTTAGAGATAAATCTTCAAAATGGTAATAAACATATATATAGCTGTATACCCAAGCATAGTACTGAATGTTACCATACATCCAATGTTGGTGGCAATTCAATAACAAAACAGAGCAAAAAGTTATTTGGGTTCCTTACTGGTGCATTAAGAGACTGATACTTAGGGAAGGAGGTATAGCTCAGTGGTAGAGTACATGTGTGCTCGGCATGCACGAGACCCTGGGTTCAATCAGCAGAACACCAAGAATGAAATAAAATAAACTCTCTGTATACTTTCAAAGCCAGGCTACCCTGGTGTACTAAAATGTGAATGATAACTAAGTTAACTAATCAAATATAAATTAATCTGGTATTTACAAGAAGCAGAAAACTAGAGAGAACTTCAGGAGAAAGCAAGGGCACAAGAGTCTAGCTGGTCCCTCATGTCTGCCGTCACCCCCACCTGCCTCCAATATCCTCATTCACTTTCTGGATGAAATTCCACATTAGTTTCATTTATTATTCATTTATTTATTATTACTATTATTTATTTATTTAGTGGTACTGGGAATTGAACAGAGAGGCATTCTACCTCTGAGCTACACTCCCAGACCAATTTTATTTCTTATTTGGAAACAGGGTCTCACTAGGTTCCTGAGAGTCTCACTAAATTGCTGAGGCTGTCCTCGAACCTGCGATCCCCCTGTCTCAGCCTCCCAAGTACTAGGATTACAAGCGTGCGCCACCATACCCAGCTCAGTTTCATTTCTTTTAAAGCTTAAAATGTCTATGGGGATGAGGTTGGGAGGCAGATGTGGGGAGCAGGTAAAGCTGCTCTGAAGAGTCTGAGGGGTGGCCTTCTAGGACCCACAGAGCACCCTTTATGGGAAATGGGCTATTAAAATAAATTCTGGGAGAAGAAAAATCAAAGAAACAAAAAACCTGGGGACATTCCTGGTTTAGGCCATCTGCTCTACAGTATGTCAGATGAGACTAAATAGGAGCTCTTCTGTCAGGTGGGGTGGTACACACCTGTAATCCCAGTACTTGGGAGGCCAAGACAGGAGGATTGCAGGTTCAAGGCCAGCCTCAGAAATTTAAAGAGACCCTGTTTCAAAATAAAAATTAAAAAGAACTAGGGGTGTAGCTGAAAAGTAGAATGCACCTGGGTTCAATCCCCAGTACCAAATAATAATAATAAATAATAGATAATAAATAGCAAGCTCTTCTTTACTGTCAATTCAGATGATTTCCCTTTTCCTGACTAAAGGCTCAGCCTATGTTGTTAGACAGATCAAGTTTCATATCTGGATTGTATGACATAAGCTGTGTGACTTTTGGAAAGGACTTGACCCTCTCTGTACCTTAATGCCTTCATTTCCAAAATGGGAAAAATAACAGTAGAAATCTCAGTGATCGTATAAATCTAATATGTGCTAATCCATGCAAAGTGCTTATCACAGTGCCAGGCGCTTATTACGTGTGCAGTAAGGAACTCTATTGCCGTGGTTTCTTCCATTACTGCTATCATCTGGGAGCAGCGTGCACAGATCTAACCTCCAGGTCATGGTGCCATGAGACCTCCAAGGAGGGCAAGACAGGGCCCTTGACTGAGACAGCTGCAGAGGAGGTGCAACGAGAGGAAAAGGCATAAGGATAAGCTATGAGGGTTTAATGACTTCCTCAGAAGCAAAGGAGATGAAGGAGTCCAAGCTGATGAACTCCCCACCTGAGTGCCTGGGAGAACAGTGTTATCATGGGCAAAACCCCACCAAGGTGGGAAGGAAGGCCCATTCCTAAGGGGAAAGCAGCAAAGTTAATAGTAATTCACCCATTTGGCTTCATTTAAAAAAAATCTAGAACTATGCAGTTCAATGTATTACATACATGTTGCTACTTGGATACAATTTAAATTAAGTAAAATTTAAAACTTAGGCCAGGTGTGGTGGCACAATCCTATAATTGGGAGGCTGAGACAGGAGGATTGCAGGTTTGAGGCCAGTCTCAGCAACTTAGGGTTCAATCCCCAGTACCAAAAAAAACCCACAAAAAATCCAGAAGACTCAATTCCCCAGTCACACTGGCCACATGTGGCTAGTGGCTTCTGTGTCAGACAGCACAGATGGAAAACATTTCCATTGTCACAGAAAGTTCTGGTGAACAGTGTTGATTAGCTTAAGGGTCAGTGAACTTTTTCTGCAAAGGGCCATACAATAAATATTCTAGGTTTAATGGGCCACATGGTCTGTGTTAAAACTTCTCAACTCTGCCATTGAAGCACAAAAGCAGCCTTAGACAATATGTAAATGAATAAATGGCCATGTTCCAATAAAACTTTCTTTACAAAAACAGCAAGCAGATTTGGCCCATGGGCTACAGTTTGCTCACCTCTGATCTAGAACCCTAAATTTGAAGGCATGAACCTTGGCTTTAAATCACAATGGTCAATTACTAGCTATGCAATCTTTGAATGTTTCTTAAACTCTCCAAGCTTCAAATCCCCATTGCATAAGATAGTAATAATAATGCAGATCTCATAAAGATGCAGGGGAAATTGAAATAAAATCATATAGATCAAATATGGCGGGCTTTCAGAAGGGATTTGCCCTTCATTTGTGCCTTCCAGGGCTATGGCAGAAGTTTCTGAGCACATCTTCTCTCTAACCCTCCATTTTTATCAATTAGCTCCAAGTCCATGGGTTGAGAATCTACGAAACAGCAAAAGCCCAGACTCTAATTTCTTTTATCTGGGCCCTTTTACTGAACCCATGACACCTTCAGCAGCGCTCATGCTGGAGCTCTTGAATTCCTGAACAAAATTAATTACGACTCAGAAGGCAGAAAGAATTCCTATTCCAGTCGCAAAGATTATTCCACTTTTCTTGAATTTGCTCCGACAAGTCCTAAAATTTTCACCATTCCCCATAAAATAGGTAGAGGCAGGTTTGGAGGACACTCTACTTCATCCTAAGTCACGGCCGTAGCGACCGTAGGCAGCAAGTGTCAGCATCCTCCCCTCTCCCCGCTGGCTGGGCCAGGTCCAGGACTGAGCAGGCAGGAGAGAGTTTAGCGGCTGCAGACTCTGGCCAGAGTCAAGGAATGCTGAGGGTGTTCACCTTGGTGCACTCAGGAGCAAGGAGAGCTTCCCGTGGCTCCCCCACCATGGCCAAGAACATTTCTTGGAGTTCACAGAGTCAGGCATACTCTGTATGGCTGTGTCCTAAGTTTATGCTATCTGAGCAAATGCTGCCAGTCTCCACCACTCGCTTTATCCTTTTCTAGAACATATACTCCAAATGTAAAGCAACAACTCCATCAGTGTGTGCGTGCATGTGTGTATATGTGTGTGTGTGTGTGTGTGTGTGTGTGTGTATTCAATAATCTTTTGCTACTCCCCCCATAACTATAAAGTATATGACCATCTTTCCAATTTTCCCCCTTACTCTGTGAACATCACCTTCTTCCCTGACCCATCCCCACTGTCTTCAGACTTCCCCATCATTTCTTCAGAGTTCACCAACAAATCAGGCTGGATTGGTGCAAATCACAAACCCTGAAGGAACTCTATGTATCTCTGTGATAACACATGTAACAAATTCAGAAAAAAGAGAGATGCATCTGCCTCCTTGGCACTGCAAAAGAGCCCAGGTTGGAACACCAATCTCCAAACTGAAATGTTGAACTAGCAACACATATCTCTTAATACTTAGCATTTCAGCTATTGCAGCTGAACCGTAAAATTGAATTATTTACTTTTCAAATAAGAATAGATGGTTGTTTAATAAGTTCAGAATTATTTGGGCAATGACAGGAAAAATAAACGCTAAGGAAATGTGCAAGTGTTTCAAAATTCTCATTGGCAGGTTTCTACAATCTCATTAAAACCTGGACGCCTGCCCTTAACTCTAGACATCAGATCTAGTCAGTTTCAGAAAGCACTCTATGACCAGTTCTCCAAGTTTACTTAATCTTCAAACTTCGATGTAAGTATATTAGCCAGAGTACAAGCCAAATTATTCAAGAGGAAAAAAAGACATTAACAACAAATTCTATTCCTAACTATAGTTCTTTATACTTAAATTAGAAAACTATTTGGAACATTTACTTAGGTAATTAAACTCAGCGAAGAATTATCCCTAAATTATCTGAATATTGTCAACATGATTTCTTACTTGGAATTTCCAAATCTTTATCAGTTTTCAAATGTACTTTGTGTGCAAACTTAATTTTATTGTCTGATTTTTTTTTGGTACTGAGGATTGAACCCAGGGGCATGCTACATTTGAGCTACACCTCCAGCCCTGTGTTTGTTTGTTTGTTTGTTTGTTTGTTTGTTTGTTTGTTTTCAAACAGGATCTCACTAGGTTGCTGAGAGCCTCACTAAACTGCTGAGACTGGCCTTGAACCTGCCATCCTCCTGTCTCAGCCTCCCAAGTACTGGGATTACAGGCCTGCGCCACCATGCTCAGCTATAGTCTAATTTTACCTTCTAAAAAAGCCCTATAATTACGTGTCTGCCTAATTCATGATCAAAATTGTCTGTAAGAGAATATGGAAAAAAGGACTTACGTGCAAAATTTCCTAATCTGCATTTGACAGTTTTTAAAGGAAAAGAGTAGTAATTAGTAACTATGTTTTGAAAGATTCAACAAACCCACCTCGAAGTAATCGATGAGACCAACATTTTTATTTACTATATTTGTCTGAATTTCATCATCTCTATGCATCACAACTTAGGAGACAGAGTTAGAGAGACCAACTTAGCTAAAAACAAATAATTGCCTCCTCATGAAGAACATCTTCGATCAAATGACAAGTTTAAAGGTCGGGGCAAGAAGCATGCAGAGTGGCCTATACCAAAGCCAAATTCAAAAATAATAATAAACAACTCAGCAGATATAAACGCAGAATTTCTCTTAAAGTTGCCCTAGCAGTTTTCTGCCGCACATTAAAGATTTTTAAACCTGAACTGTTGTATAACTTCTAAAATTTGCTGAGTTTACCTGCTTTTGCAGTAATGGGCATGGCTACATTAAAAATAATCTTTAAAGATTCTTCATTTGAAGACTTTTTACCTAAAATGCATCCATCTCTAATTGGCATAAGATCAATAGTGATTGTAGTAGATTGGTTTTCATGGAGAGAGAGTCTCTTTGATAAAATTCTATTTTCAGAACCAACATTAGAACACATGGTTTGATGGAGGATTTTTATCCTACCATGTAGAAGAGGGAATCTCAGAGACATTTGTAAAACAAAACAGTGTAACTTCGGAGGCACTTGGGTAGTTTTGAGGATGATAGGATAGAGTATTTGAAATTAGAACTCAACTAGCAAATCTGAAATGCAGGGCCTTGGTAACTATTTTACAGACTTTTCCAACTGAGAAAGTACAGTGAAACCTCATAAAATCAGACTCCAGTGACTCAGAACTTGGAATAATTAAAGGCAGAAGCTGAAACCAAGTTTAATTCAGCCTAAAGAATGCTTAAATATTTATGAGGGGAAAACCTGTTTTCATCTCTCCAATACCACAAATGGTTGATATACTCATTTTAATTAACCCTTTTTTTTACATCAAAGTCTATTTCCACAGTGAGCTTATTCTATGGTATTTTCCTGAATGCAATTAAAATGCATTTTGGAGAAAATCTCATAATATAGATGTATTTTACTTTATCAAGCTGGTCACCTCTCTCTTGTCATTTTAATTAATGAGGTTTTCCTGTATAGTTACAATATTCAATTACCATTTCTTTTAGATATACCCCAAAGACCACTGATCCAAAAGAACAAAAATAAATCACTACTTACGAACACAACTTGAAAAGGTAGGGTCCGGCCCAAATCCTATTTTGCAGGTACATCTATAGCTGCCCATGGTATTCAAACACTCACCATTAGGGCATACACCTTGTAGCTGACATTCGTTAATATCTGCAAGAGAACAAAAGTCTGTTAGAAGCAGCAGTCAAGCCCTGTTGAGCCCATTCAGAATATAAGACTCAGCCAGGTGTGGTGGCGCACGCTTGTAATCCCAGTACTTGGGAGGCTGAGACAGGAGGATCTGGGTTCGCGGCTAGCCTCAGCTACTTAGTGAGGCCCTCTGCAACTTAGTGAGACCCAGTTTCTGAGCTACACCCCCAGCCCTATTTTATTTTATTTTATTTTATTTTGAAACAGGGTCTCACTAAGTTTCAGAGTCTGGCTGAGAACCTGCAATCCTCCTGTCTCAATCTCCCCAAGTACTGGGCTTACAGGTGTGTACTACCATGCCCAGCTAAACACCTGCAATTTACATAACAAATATTTCCTACGCACCTACTACATGCCAGAATTTGCTAATGAACAAAACTGAGAAAAAAACTCCAAGCTTCCCAGAGCTAACAGGTTAGGCTTAATGTATATCAGGCATTACAGAGCACATAGATAAGGCAAAGAATCTCATCCTGGAGTCATCAACAGCCTGGCTGTGCACACAAATAGGTGAAAAACTAAAGAATCGAAAGCCGGGCGTGGTGGCGCACACTTGTAATCCCAGTACTTGGGAGGAGGAGACAGGAGGATCTGGGTTCGCGGCCAGCCTCAGCTACTTAGTGAGGCCCTCCACAACTTCGTGAGATCCGGTTTCAAAATAAAGTATAAAAAATAGGGCTGGGGGTGTAGCTTGGAGGTAAAACGTCCCTGGGTTCAATCCCCAGTAGCGCAATAAATAAATAAATAAATAAAGAATCGAGAAGCAGTACAAATTGCCACAGTTAGAACTGTCCTAATTTGGAGATGTTCAATTATGAGATCGCCTATAGAGAGAGTGTCATTTAAGTAAGTTGAGTCAGCACTGAGGAGGAGGTGAGACTTCATCAGGGTCTAGACATCTTGGTGAGGGTGGGGGGGTTGGACCGACAGGAGAGGAAGGGAAGGGATATTTGTGTGGGTGGACACTGGAGCATGGGCACAGAGACTGGCCAAGGGAAGGGGCTCAGGAAGTGGCGACTCAAACTGTTGGCTGAAAATGAAGTGTCAGGAAGGTAAAGAGCTGGAGACGGAGCTGGTAAATGCCAGGCTAGGTTTGGGTCGATTTTATTGAGAGCATGGAGCTATAATCATGGTTGTTGAGCAGGGAGAAGATGCAATCAAGAGCAGGCTCTAGGAAAATCCACCTGGTGAGCACATGGCTTGGTGAGAAGAGACTACGCATCTGGTCGCTGACCGAGGTGTACAGGTAGGAGGGTGGTGACAGTGAGAATAATCAGGAAGAGAAGGGGGGAGCAATTCTTTTCCTTTTTTAAAGAACAACTGACAATGTGTGGTGCTGGACTAGGTAGAACAACACTAGAAAGTGTGAGGAAGGAGGCAGAGATGTCTCAGAAGCTTCTTTTAATCCTACCTGGGGGGAGTGGGAGTCCTAGGGATTGAACCCAGGGGCATTCTACCTCTGAGCTACACCCCAGCTCTATTTATTTATTTATTTATTTATTTATTTATTTATTTATTTATTGTGGTACTGGGAATCAAACTCAGGGACATTCTACCTCTGAGCTATACCCCTAGCCCTTTTTATTTTTTGTTTTGAAACAGGGTCTCACTAGGTTGCTGAAAGTCTTACTATATTGCTGAGACTAGCCTCAAACCTGTGATCCTCCCATCCCAGCCTCCCAAGTACTGGGATTACAGGAATGTGCCACCATGCCTTGCTTCTGAGAAGTTTCTTATCTACGAAAAAGGCGAAAAACTGCTGCGGGTTCTGTGGAAGGAGTTCTGAGAAGGGAAGGATGCCAGATGGTGAAGAATTCAGTTTTACGGTTTAAGGTCACATTGGGATACCCAAATAGAAATACTTAGCAGCAGCAGCAGCAGAAGAAGAAGATTCCAGAATAAAGTGAAAGAGGAAACCATGGGTGGAAATTGGGACTTAAGACCTTCTGCATATGGAAATCTGGGAAAATCAAAATGATTTGAGATAGGAAAAGTAAAAATGCGATTTTAAAAAGCTTATAGAGCCACTTGCAAAGGTAACTAGTTAAAAAATAGAAAAAGAATGTGATAAGCTAAAAACAAAAAGCTGGTAGCTATTTATATTTCATCCAGTGTGGCCTGTGGAGCACAACACTTAATAGACTTTGGCTGATACCACTTTCATTTCAGATAATATTTATGTCCGTCCATCATTAATTTCACTACAAACTTTTCCTAAGGGTCCTAAACTATTAATTTTCTAAATTAAAATTAGACACATGGATAGCAAAATGATACTAGCAGAATCGTCACATAAAAAAGTAAATACAATTAAGCTGCCAGTCTAGATGTCCATCAACAGATGAATGCATTACAAAACTATGGTATATACACAAAATGAGATTTTACGCCACCATAAAGAACAAAATTATGTCATTTGCGAGAAAATGGATGGAACTTGAGAATATTATGCTAAATGAGATTAGACAGTCTCAGAAAGTGAAGGGTCATATGTTTCCACTCATATATGGAAGCGAGGGAGAAACTGGGAAACAAAAGAGACTTCAGATAAATGAGGGGATACTAATGGAACAGTGGAAGGGGACTTGGGGAGGGAGGTGGAGAAGTGAAAGGGGAGACTTAATGAAGGAGACAGTTCAAATGATGCTGTGTTCCTATATAAAGCTATCAATACCAATGTCAATATTATGTATAGGGAGGGGGAGGGAGTGGGTGGGATCTGGAGGAAAACAAATGTTGTGTACATATATATTTCTATCACTTTGAACTTCATTATGATGTATAATTACAATGCACCAATAAAATATATATTTAAAATATTTTAAAAAGCAAATACAGCCCTCAACAAATCATTATTCAAGCAAATGTTAACATCATTTAAATATACTTCACATTCTAAGAAGGCATAGCTATCTATACATACATGTTTTATCCAAACCATGCAGATTTTAAGCTTATTTCAGTAATAAAACATGACATTTCCCATGACCTTCAAATGATAAGTAAATGCATATTGGTTTCTCCAATGCAAATGCAGCTGGAAACAGAGACAGCTAGATCACACCTGGCCTAGCACCCAATCTCCTTCTTTATCAGACTGTGTGCTGTGCTGTAATGCCCACACATTTATATGCAATGTGTAATTGTAAACATTCCCCCATAGCTCATTCTTCTTAAGAAAACCACCATGAAGGCCCAGCAAGAGTGCCAAGTCCAACTGGATCTTACATGGTACAAGTGCAGCCCCTGTCCTATATCTCAAGCAAAACCTCACGTCTGGATAACTATCCAGTTGTGGTCAAAAGGCCTGGGCAAGCCGGGCGTGGTGGCGCACGCTTGTAATCCTAGTACTTGGGAGGCTGAGACCGGAGGATCCGGGTTCGCGGTCAGCCTCAGCTACTTAGCGAGGCCTCCGCAACTTTGTGAGACCCGGTTTCAAAATAAAGGATAAAAATTGGGGCGAGGGGTGTAGCTCAGAGGTAGAACGCCCCTGGGTTCAAAAAAAAAAAAAAAGCCTGGGCAAGTCTCTACTCTTCTACTTCCCCTCAGGTTCCCACAGTTAGCTTTCTTCTTCCCTGAATGGTTTGTACTCCTATTCACTGCTCGTGCCACTCCCCGTTCAGAGATCACCTCTTGGGACCCAGAATTCTTCCTTGTAGGTGGTTTCTTTTTCTTCTTTCTATCTTTCCTTCTATTTTTTTCAGTACTGAAGATTGAACCCAGGGCCTCATGCACGCTATGCAAGTGTTTTACCACTGAGCTATAATCCCAGCCCTTTTCTTTCAACTTTATTCTGAGACACAGTCTTGCTAAGTTGCCCAGGCTAACCTCAAACTTGCAATCCTCCTACCCCAGCCTCCAGGTCGCTGAGATGACAGGTTTGCACTACTGGGCTCAATGTTAGGAGGTTTCCATGACAACACCATCCCAGCCTCAATGCTGGCTGCCAGGTTTGGTGGAGAGTTTCCCCCACCTCAATTCATAAATGCCTGTTTCATAACCCCTGCCACAGCCCTCTTCCAATGCCTCCCCTTTGAGTCCCTCAACATGGCTCACAGCCTTGACTAAGATGCCCTGGGGATGGGAACCAGGAATTAAGACTTAAAAACAAACAATAAGGCCCAAGCAAACCTATATGTATAGACAGGGAAGAAGGGTAAAGTGCACCAGGAAAGGGGATCATGTAAGAGTCTGCCTGGTGCCACTACTCTAACTGGCTTGTGTGGCCAGCACCAGCCCCATCGCTGCCCCTAACTGGTCCCAGGAACCTACAAAGACGATTTGCCTTCCCAACATATGCTCACAGCTCCCAGACAACTGCAGTTTCCTTCCGCTGCCTTCATCCACTGATTTTCTTACCATATTTTCTGGAATACCACAAATGAGAGATTCATTAAAATTCTAAATTTCCTCTATTTTATATATAACAAAGTATAAATCTAGATGAATTTTTACATATACATATGTAAGTATGTATATATCTGTGTACATATGGTGTGACCCCAAGATCACGAATAAGAACATTTCTATCACCTCAGAAGTTCCTTCTAGCTCCTTCCCAGTTGATATCTCTGCGCCCACAGCCTACCACCATTTTGATTCCTATCATCCATTAGTTTTGCCTGTTCTTGAGCTTCACATACAGGGAGTCATATTATATCTATGTCTGCCTGACTCCTTTTACTCATTATTATGGTTATGAAATTCATCAATTGCATACAGTTCATTCTTTTTTATTCCTATGCTATATTTTTCCCATTTGGAACTATCATTAACAATGATCTATCAGCATTCATATATATATTTGGAAAGGTCTTAGTATATGCATTTGAAAAGGTCACCGTAGCCGGGCGTGGTGGCGCACGCTTTTAATCCCAGTACTTTGGGAGGCGGAGACCGGAGGATCCGGGTTCGCGGCCAGCCTCAGCTCTGTCCCTGTCCCTGTCTCTCTGTCTCTCTGTCTGTCTCTCTCTCTCCTTAGTGAGGCCCTCTGCAATTTCATGAGACCCGGTTTCAAAAATAAAGTATAAAAAATAGGGCCGGGGGCGTAGCGCAGAGCTAGAACGCCCCTGCATTCAATCCCCGGTACTGCAAAAAAATAATAATAATAATAATAAAAATGAAAAGGTCACAGTACTTGTTTCAGTCAGCATTCTTACTGTTGTGGCCCCAAATCCCTGATGACCACAACTTATAGGAAAGAAAATTTATTTGCTTATAGTTCTGGAGGTTTCAGAGGTTTTGGGCCAGTTCACATCTGTGGAGCTCAGGGCATGGCGGTGGGAAGCAGAGAGAGAAAGCCAGGGGAGGGAACAAGGGACACACCACCAGTGACCCATCTCCTCCAGCCACACCATAGCTGCCTCCTTTACTACCCAGTAAGTCATTAATCCATCAATGGGTTTGTCCACTGATGAGGTTAGAACCTTCATGATTGAATCATTTCACCTCCGAACATTTTTGCATTAATATGTTAGTTCCTCTGGGGGGCATTCTATATCCGAACCATGACAGTACTCATTACTATTGGGTATATATCTAGAGATAGGATTTCTGTATCACTAGAGGCCTATATTTAATAAGTTGTCAAATAATTGTCCAAAACAGTTATGGCAATTTCGATTCCCAGTACCAAGCATTACACATCTTTGTAACCTAGTGTCAAGTCCTGTTTTCTTGTTTACTGTATTTAGTCATTCTGGCAAAGTGAAATCTCATGTCACTGTGGTTTTAAACTGTACCTACGGGAATGTTATAGTTTACTAAGATCGCTCCCCTCTAGCGTCCAGGGAGGCTGAGGTGGTGATTCTCACAGGGGGTGTGGTATTCTTGCCTAGGGGACATTTGGGGTTGTCACAAGGACTGGAGCACACACTGGATGGACACCAGGGATGCTGAACCTTCTGAAAGTGTGAACAGTTCCCTTGACTAAGCATTGTTCTGCCCAAAATGTCAATAAGTCCTCACTGAGAAACTCACACCAAAGTGACAAAAGATATGAGTTTGTAAGACCAAAAGCGACCATTTTGAAGTGAGGTTGTCTGAGGAACAAGATGGGTTGGACGTGAGGGCTGGCTACATAAGACTTGATGGGTTCGGTTTACTTGACTCAACATCTGTTTCTTCTACCTTTGGACACCTCCCTGCTGTGTAGTCAGCTTTTTCATCATCGCTGTGACCAAAATAGCAACCTAGAGGAGGAAAGGTTCATTTGGTTCTACAGTTTTAATCCATAGATGGCAGACTCCAAGGCAGAAATGGTGGCAGCAGTGCTTGGCAGAGGAATGCCACTCAACTCCTGGTGACCAGAAGCAGAAAGAGAAAGAGGGAGGAGGGAACCTGGAACAGATACAGACCTCAAGGCTACACCCAGCTATGTTCTACCTCCAAACCCAGCTGCATTGCCCAACACATGAGGTTTTAGGGGATATTTCAAACACCACAACATCTGCTATCTCTGAGACTATGCCTCGGCCTTATGATAATTGGGGGTTTCAACTAGAAGCAAAATAGACACCAGGCCCACCATGTTGCTGCGCTCAGGGCACTGTGGTTTGTGACCAGCAAGACCAGTCCTAGCACTACCATGTCAGGCATAACAGCGAGCAGTGCACCTGCTCCTAGAGCCCTGGGGATCCTTCACAGCTGCTGCAAGTAAGGCAGTCTTCTTCCTTCCACTTGAAATACTAAAATTCTATGATAAGATAGCACTGGTTAAGAATACCTGAAAATCACTGATCTGTATTACTGCTGTTGACAAATCATGTTCCAAGTTTCAACAACTCACAAATTAAACTCTGAAAAACATTCTATTCATAAATTATTAAAAATACCAAAGGTGAGCCAGGAATGGTGGCACATGCCTGTAATCCCAGTACTTGGGAGGGTGAGACAGGAGAATCACAGGTTCAAGGCCAACCTCAGTAACTTAGCAAGACCCTGTTTTAAAATAAAAAATAAAATAGGTCTGGGGGTGCAACTCAGAGATAGAATGTCCCTGGGTTCAATCCCCAGTCGCACCCTACACAAATACCCATAGGTAAATTTTTACATCTAAAAATTACATAGGTATTTTCTTATTTTTTGCCACTTGATTCTTCCATACCCTGCTTTGTTTCTGAGAGTTTTGTGGGTAGCTAGTCTATAGCCTTTGTATTAAATAAGAACTGTGAGCAAGTGTTTAAGACTTTCTGAGGTAGTCTGAAAGCTTTAGTATCTTTCTTTTATATATGTATGTATGTATGTATATATATATTAGTGCATTGTAGTCTCGCATAATAATGTAGAGTTATAGTGACATACAGGCACACAGCACTTGGTGAGCTTTTCCCTCCCCCTCCCTCCTCTTCCCCACACATACTGAGATTGGCAGTGGTATTCTCACATATGTACGTAACATCAATGGAAGTGCCTCCTTTGTCGATCCTCCCTGCCTGCAATGCCACCCTCCCCTGGACCTCCTCCCTTGCTCCACTGGGGCTTCTCCTTCATTATGCTTTAGAACCTTTCTAAATTCATGAAAGAAAATAGAGATTCAAAAACACATGAAAACCAAAACATGGGGTTAAGTTGAACATGTTGCATCTGGATGAGAAGTTGAAGTAACATTCTAAGAGAAGGTGATATCAGGCCAAAGTTTAATGACCATAGGAAACATGAATGGCAAAGTGCAAATTATAATTCTACTTAGACTTCAATTCCTTAGGCTATTTTCTTTAAGAAAAGATTTTCCCAGCACCACAAACACACACACACACACACACACACACACACACACACACATACACACACACACAGAAAGAAAGAATATAAAGAAAAGGAAAAGCTTCTAACATCATTACCCCCAACCTTTTTTTGAATTCTTAATTTTGAAACAGGGTCTCACTAAGTTGCAGAGGCTAGCCTCGAACTTACTATCCTTCTGTCTCAGCCTCCCAAGTACTGGGATTACAGGCTTTCACCACTGTGCCCAGCTCCTTAATGTGTTGTGATGAAATAAAAAGTAATTTGGTACTTAGTTTAAAAAACAAATGGGTAGACAAGTGAATTTATTCATTATTCTTCCTCTGTAGACCAGAGAATTTCTCTGGAAAATGGTGGAATTCTATCCTTGACAGGCAAGATATCACCATTGCACACAGCACCTCTCCACTGAGCTAAAGAATGGAGGCTGAGAAGCTGCACTCTCCAGGCAGCCGCCTGCCCCCATGTCCAGCTGAGCTGCTGCTAGGGCAGTCTAGAAGTTTAGAAAGGCAGAAACAAGGCGAGAGGCTCACATGGCTCCACATCCTCCTTGAAAATAGGCAAAGTTGGTGGAGTTGCAGCTAACATGAAGATTTATATCCTTCACCAGGGACTAAAAACATTTACAAGTGTCTCTGCCTCTATGGGCTACCACAGACCTCAGGCCGTATATTAAGTTCAAAATACAAAACGGTTCTGCTTGTAAGTCTAAAATGGTCAAATATTGGCCATGTTGTATGGCTCAAACTAATACCACAGAAATAAGATGGCTGGTCTTCTATTAACCAGATGGAATAAAAATACAGAAGAGTTAGGGAATATGCATAATATTAGAAATGCTTTTTAAACAACCTAATGTAATACTGCCTATGGATATCAGCTCTGGGGAATGATATAAGAGGATCTAGTACACTGAGATGGCGGTCTTCCTCCCCCATTCCTCCTCCTCTTCCTTTATATTTTTATAGAACACTATTTCATTGGAACTCCATAACAATTCTGGATGGTGAGCAATAGAAGAATAGCTATTACTATTTTATAGAGATAATTTTGTCCAACATATTTTTAAAAGGATTAAAGGGTAGAAAATTCAACTGGAGAAATACTCCACTAAGACTTAGGTTTGGGTCTTACCAGGCGAGTAAAATTTGTTGCTTAGAGTAATTCACTTAACTTCTCTGGACCTCAGTTTTCTCTCCTGTAACACAAAGGGGCCAATGTGGAGAATCCCCAAGCTTACTTGTAGCTTAACTATTCTTTGACTTCAAAACAATCTGTCAGTTGCCAGGTTAGAAAATGCCACAGAATAAATAAAGTATGACATTTAATGCATGATATACTATGAACAGCATAGGTGCTCTTATGGGAAATAAATACACTTTTATGCATCTATTCTCCTACAGGAAGGTATGTATGTCTAACAAAGTGGGTAATAATTTACTGCCTTTTCAGTGACGCACGTTTATACAGGATATGAGACATGTCTAGTGACTAACAAATTAGGTACAAGGTGAGAACCGTACATGAAGACCTTTATACTGTATAAAAATATGAGGCTTTCTGGAGACTCAGCTGTGTGTGTTCAGCTTTTATGATGGACAGAAATCCCATTACAGAATTCCATTAGTAGTATGGCTTCCACTTGAAAGCAGAGAAATATCTCTTGAGATAAACACTTTCCCCAGCCAGACAGACCATTGGCTATGCACAAAGCATCACTTGCTTTAGGTAGGGAAGAAGACCCCTCTCTAAGAGGATGGGAGTATTTCTTAAACTTCCAAAGAAGCAGGTTTTCATTGGGCACATACACCCTTCAGGCACAGCAAGACATTACACAGTGTATGCACAGGCTCGGATACGTTGGAGGGAATTGATTTCTGAATCTTCAGCCTTCAAATATTTCCTTTTGAAGGGATTTCTTGGGAATGCACATGCCCATCTTCCTTTTCTCTATCCCCTTTCCTCTTTCCTTCTTTCTCTTTACCACGTCAGGGAAAACCCATCCAGGATCTTTCTAGACTTTCTGGGTACAAAGTCCGGCAATGAAAAATTTCACAGGCACCAAACCAATGGACAATTTTCTTTTTGTGTGTGTGTGTGTGTGTGGTACTGGGGATTGAACCCAGGGGCATTCTACCTCCAAGCTACACCCCCAGTCCTATTTTTTATTCTTTGTTTTGAAACAGGATCTCACGAAGTTGCGGAGGGCCTCACTAAGTAGCTGAGGCTAGCCGCGAACCCGGATCCTCCAGTCTCAGCCTCCCAAGTACTGGGATTACAAGCGTGCGCCACCATGCCCGGCTTGGACAATTTTCAAATATGCCCCTTCTGAGAGAGAGGACATAGGAGAAGTGAGCTGCCTGGCCAGTTTCATAGGGAGCCCTTTGCCCATCAGGTTAGACAGCAAATGTCACGAATTGAACGAGTCAACTCTGTAGCTTTAAGATTTTGATGAAAATATGTTTAAAACACATATCTAATGTGAATATGCCAGAAACAAATCTATTGTATCCATTTGATTTATTTTTAAAATGCAGATATTAGCATAAACATATGTGCTTTTCAAAAATTATTTTAGGAGATAAGTGAGCAAAACAATGTTTGAAGACTGATGTTCTAGAGGCATTTCACCCGAGGGATTTTATACAAAACACAGCTTTGTGAGGCCTCTGCTCAAGGAGGGGCTCTGTGGCCAAATATGTCTGGGGAAACTGCATATTCTATACACATAGCACATTAAAGTCCCAAGAAGTCCTTTGGCAAGGACCCCTGTTGTTCTTTGTTTAACTTGGTGTTTTCTACCCATTTGGCTGTGGAACCCTTTTTCACACACAATCTATTAACATCCCTCTGAATTGGTGGTCTGTGGAGTAGGTATTATGAAATGTGGCTCTCTGGGGCTGGCCCTGGAAACCATTGTGTGGGTTACCAAGATGCGGTTACATGTGCTTCCATGTAGGCCTTGCTGCTGCCAAAGCCTCGCCTCCAACCTGCAACCCCCCACCACTGGAAGATGACAACCCACAACAGGAAGAATTCAATCACCAGACTCACTGAAAGGAGTCGAAACACAGGGGGCAACTCCCTCTCCTTCCAATCCCTCTGTCTTCAGGGGAACGCGATAAAGAGTTATCAGAGCCCAGAGAACGATTTGTGTTTGTTTCTTGATACATGTGTGCCACACGTGGAAGATGCTGCTAACAGCACACACTTGCTCTGTGGGTCTCGAACTTCTGAATACAGTCTACAGATACCGCGTTAATTTCTCCTTGCAAAGTTTGTTCACAATAACACGAATCCATCACGGGCTCTCCTCATCACTCATAGACAACAGGCATCTTCTCATTGATGTCAGAGCCTCAGAGATTAAGGTCAAAGAGCTTTTGGAAAATACAATGTGATAATGACTCATTTCACCACTGTCTTTCCTGAGGAAATGTGAATAAAATAAACAGACATTTCCTTTTTGAATCAGATCCCAGTGATACAAGCATAGCAGGACATACCAGAAATATGATTCTAAAATGCATAGGAATGGATTCCCAAACTCAACTGTAAAGGCTGAAATATGATGCCCAGGTCTACATAAAACAACTCTTTAAGTTATTTCTGAAATTACTAAACTAGAAACTATGTGAGTAGTTCTAAGAGGATGCCCAAGACAGTAAAATAGCACCTTCGAATCAGTAAAATACCTATCAATTCCCCTGAGCCACTGACTATTACAAACATCATCTGGAATCATATTAAGTACTCCACATTTTCTCTGATTAAATCACTCAATATAGCAGAACATTATGATGTTCTGCTATATTGAAGTAAGTGAAACAAAAAGTATATCAAGGTTCTCAATGATCAAGTCTAGGTGACTCTAGTGTTAGTTCACACCTATACATTCTCTACTATTAATAAACAGAAGAATCCCCTTATGATAATGGAACCAAAGAAGACTTTAGAGACAATGCTATAATTGCAGAGCAATGTTACATAATCAGAGAAATCAGGAAGGGGAAAAAACATTGAAAAGATTTTGAATAAAAATGTCAATGGATGTAATCACTTCGCTCATCAGAATTCTGAACATCAACACTGTTTTGGCCACATACTGTTGAGTGAAAGACACCAGACCCAAACATGAACCGACTTTGAAAAATAAAAAGATAAAACTTATCCATGGTAGAAAGAGCCAGGGTATTGATTACTTCTGGAAAGAATGAGAAAGGAAAGACTGGGAAAGGACAAAAGGGGAGAATTCTGGGGTGCAGGTAATATTCTATTTCTTGACCTGGGAGAAAACTACCCAATTATGTACTTTGTGATAACTCACTGTACTATACATCCCTAAAATTATACCCCTATAATTTGTGTACTGTTCTATAGGTAACACTTTCATAAAAAAGCTGATTTAAAAATATTATTCCATTTCTAATATAAACACCCAAATTATGTTTATTTCACCAATATTCTGGTGATATGGCTCTTAAGTTCAGATGTAAAGTGACCACAAAATAATACCAACACATATTTTCAATTCCTTTTTCCTCAAGCAAAATCCACATATTCTTGAGCAAATTTGCTATATAAATAAACAAGGAAGTTTAGAAAACTCTATGACTTCAAAGCAAACTATTGAAATAGGCTAAAAGAAAAGTTAAATCTGAATAGCAAAAGTATCAGACAGCATCCACTATCGCTCCTAGTGCTGGCATTTATTGAGCAAGGGTTCCCATCTGTACAAAGTAGACGGAGTGGTTGTGAGGAATTAGTGAGATAAAGATGAACGTTAGGCTGGATGTGGTGGTGTACACTTGTAATCCTAGTACTTGGGAGGCTGAGACAGGAAGATCGTAGGTTCCCGGCCAGCCTCGGCAACTTAGTGAGGCCCTGTGCACCTTAGTGAAACCCTGTTTCAAAATAAAAAAATAAAATGGGCTGGGGGTGTAGCTCAGAGGTAGAATGCCCCTGGATTCAATCTCCACTACCACAAAACAAAAAACAAAGATGAATGTTAAAAGTAGTTTCATACACTATAAACTACTATGCAAATGTTAGAACAGACTAGAGCTGGTCTTTAAGAGGTAGACCCTATACTCTGCAGTTCTTCCATTACTTACGTTCTTTGAGCCCCTGGACTCAGTTTCATTAAAAAACAAACAAAAACACTACTTAACATACAAGGTTGTGCCCAAAGTACTTAATACAATAGACTCCACTAGATAGGCATTCAATGTACACAGGTTAAAAAAAAACAGGTATAATGAGCAAAAAGCAAATTTACTGATGTTAGAAAAAGGGCCAATTATCAAGTTAGTCTTATGCAAATAATATGATATAAAGAAAAGTCCCACAAATCAGGAGCTAACATTACAATCTGGCTGTAGACTGGGGCTGCCTAGGGTCCAGGGAGAAGTTTCCATAAAATTGATACCCAGGAGGATGAAAATAAACTTCCAATTCAAAGTGAGCTTACAACTTAGTTAAAAATTCTAATGCTTGTGTGGCTGTGGGTGTGGCTCAGCGGTACAACATGCCTAGTATACAAGAGCCCCTGGGTTCAATCCCTGGCACCAAAAACTAGTTATAATCCTTGTTTGCTAAGAAAGCAATCAACATCAATGATTTGAACAGAAATATTCTCCAGATGAGGATAATTTTATGACATTGTTTCACAAAGATTTTCACGTCAATTTTAGTATATGCACTCCCTAAATGAACACAATCTTACTGCTCTTTAAAATATGACATGAATATTTTTTCTTTAACACCAAGTTAAAATCAGCATAAATCCAATAATTTTTTTCCAAGCATGTATCACAAATCCCATAATTAACTGGAAATAACCAATGCAAATGGTGCCTGCAGTTGAATAGGAGCCTGGCCTTAAAGTCCTGGATCACTTCATCCTCCTACTTGTCTGTGTCAGTCCAGCATTATGCTACAGGCCAGTCTTCTCCAGCCTTGCCGGCCGTGAGGGTCTCACCTGCACGTTCCTCATTGAGCCAGTTTTCTCAGAGCACTCAAAGAGCAGCCCTCCTACCTGCTCGCCGCACTGCAGTTCACACTGAATACCCTTAATAATCATTTAGAAGACCAACAGTCCAGACAAGCTCTTCCTAAACACAAAGTCCTGTTGTGTTCTGCTCACTTATGAGGACTATTGGTCCAGATGAGTGAGTCGTGGTGCACACCTGTAATCCCAGTACTCAGGAGGCTGAGATGGGAGGATGAAGGTTCGAGGTCAGCTTCAGCAACTTAGTGAGGCCCTTGGCAAAGTAGTGAGACCCTGTTTCAAAATAAAAAAATAAAATAGGGCTGGGGGTGTAACTCAGAGATAGAATGCCACTGGGTTCAAACCCCAGTGCCACAAAATAAAAAAAAAAACAAAGACCAATGAGTCTTTGAGGCTAGAGAAGAGTGTGGCCTGTAGCATAATGCTGGTGGACACCTGGTAATCTCAGTACTTGGGAGGCTGAGACAGGAGGATTGCAGACTGGAGGCCAGCCTTGGCAACTTAGTGAGATCCTGTTTCAGAATCAAAAATATAAGCTGGCATGGTGGCACATACCCGTAATCCCAGTATTTGGGATGCTGAGACAGGAGGATCACAGGTTCCAGGAAAGCCTCAGCAACCTAGGGAGACCCTGTTTCCAAACAAACAAACAAACAAAAAAGGGCTGAGGGTGTAACTCAGAGGTAGAATGCCCCTGAGTTCAACCCCCAGTACCCCGCCCCCCCCAAAAAGGACTGGCAAGTCTCATTTAATAACAGAAATATGCCCCTGAAAAAAAAATGTGTACTTTTGTTCAAATAAAATTTGTTTTTAGATGTACTTTGTGAAACTTTCTGCCTAAAACAAGCCATTCAGTGAAGGTTTTATTATTATGCCTTGATTTATCAAGCTTTTAAAATTAATTTTATTAAAGTAAAATACCCAGTATAATAACATGATGTCAAAGGAAAGATATGTGGACAAATCTTTCATATTTCCTTTAAAAGGCTCATTTAGAGTCAGCTAAAATTCAGTTACTTGAAAGAGTAAATAAAGCAAATTACATCCTGCTGATTCAAATTGTTTAGGGGTGGTTTTTATTTTATTTTATTTTTATGGTACTGAGGATTGAACCCAGGCTCATTCTACCTCTGAGCTATACCCCAAGCCTTTTTTATTTTGAAACAGGGTCTTGCTAAGTTGCTGAGGCTGGCCGCGAATCTGAGATCCTCCTGTCTCAACCTCCCACATACTGGGATTACAAGCGTGCATTGCCATGCCCAGCTCCTCAACCTGCATTAATTACACTGAATTCTTAGAGCAGGAACATTATCTTATTCGTTATTCATCATATATTCAGTCTATAGCTCTGACTGCCCAATCAATTAATGTCTGTGGAATAGTGAATCACTAAAAAAGTTTTCAAGATCATCTGTGAAAAACGAACGTATCTAAAGTTAGATTACAAAAGTGTAGACATCTAGTCGTCTTTCTGGCATTGCTCATAGGCTCTTGGCAAAGGCTGAAATGTAGAAAGCAGTAAGTTGATTTTGTATCTGTCAACTTTATGAAATAGGAAAACTGATTTTAGTATGCTGAGAGATATTTATTTGCTTTTAATAAAATATTTCACTAAATATACTGATCTCTATGTCCATTCAAAAACAAATTGTGTGTGTATGTGTGTGTGTGTGTGTGTGTGTGTGTGTGTGTGTGTGTGTGTTACTGGGGATTGAACCCAGGGGCATTCTAGCTCTAGCTCTGAGCTACACCCCAACCCTATTTTATTTTGAGACAGCATCTCACTAATTTGCTGAGGCTGATCTTGAACCTGTGATCCTCCTATCTCAGCCTCAAGCACGCACCACTGTACCCAGCAACAAATTCTATTTTTAAAACCTAGACTTAGCCTAGCTTTTTTTTTTTTTTTTGTGGTACCAGGGATTGAACGCAGAGGCGTTCTACCTCCGGCTACACCCCCGGCCCTATTTTTTTATACTTTATTTTGAAACCGGGTCTCACGTAGTTGCGAAGGGCCTCACTAGGTAGAGAGAGACAGAGAGAGAGAGAGAGCGAGAGAGAGAGAGAGAGAGCGAGAGAGAGCTGAGGCTGGCTGCGAACCCGGATCCTCCGGTCTCCACCTCCCAAAGTACTGGGATTACAAGCGTGCGCCACCACGCCCGGCCTTAGCCTACCTTTTTAAGAGTGCACTTATCTCATGGCTAAGGTACTCTACTGCAGGAAAGGACTGAGCTTTAGCATAAAGCAGCAAGAAAGGAGACATTCTTACTACCATGTCCATAGGGTACTATTTCATTTAATTCCAGTTCTATGTCAAACCGTTAGCATAATAATTAAATGACAAATGCCACTCCAAATCCGCCAGGAAATATAACTATATTGTTTGTTATGATAAATGAAACAAATTATAACAATTCCATCATGTTGAGGGTAAAGAGGCAGGTTTTAGAGCTCCATGTGTGTATATGTAATAAATCATTCCTTTGAAAAGATAATTGCTGCACCACTAGAGAGGAGGGGAAAAAAAACACTAACTTTGAGGGCAATTACTTGAAAGCTCCTCAAATTAACTTGTGCACAGTTGGTTCTTTGTTCTTGAGCACACATTAGGACACTATTTCACTTTGTTGAAGGAAACAATATAATTCTAGTTATTAATCACTTTAATTTTAAATGTGCTTTGTAAACGGAGACGAGGCTAGACTCTAAGAACAATGTGGAATGCATGAATAATTAGACACTTAATGGGTTCCTTTTGAAATTTTTGTTAAGGATAACAAAATCAAAAAGCTTCAAGGCTCCAGGGAAACTCAGGGTACACATGTAATGTGAGAAAGTTCTATTTCATTTTACCAACCAGTAATATCACAAAGGGAGTGAAAAGAAGCCTTCTCTCAATAGTCATTTTAATAGAGTATGCTGAATGAAATCATTTTATTTTTATGAGTCAAGCTTCTCTGTAGTGTAATTTAGCAGGGTCTTCCTGAGGCACCATGAAATAGAATTTTCTGTGATACTTCACTCTACAATCCTTGCCAAAAACTGTAACACTGCTTAGCAAACATCCTCCTGAGACCAACATAAGCCAGGGTTTGGTGTTACTGACATTAGTGGAACTGATTGGAGCGGAACCACCTGATATGCCCAGCATGAACAAAATTTGCTAAAGGCTCATTGGCCATACCAACAAAGGAAAGTACAAAACTCTCAAGCATTTTAAAATCTCTCTCTCTCTCTCTCTCTCTCTCTCTCTCTCTCTTTCTTGTGAAATGGAAGTAATTATTTGCAAACTTTCACTTCTATAGACCAAATAATGTTATGCCCAAACATGAATGTAGCACTATGCATCTCACTATCAGGTCTGGGGAGGGAGGACGCAGGAGGGAGGACGCGGGATGCGGGAGGGAGGACGCGGGAGCGGAAGGGAGGAGGTATAAGGAGAAAACACACCAGGTGATATTGTGTATGAATTAATCCCTTTGAATCTCACTATGGTGTATAATTACAATGCACCAGCAAAATTTTTAATAGATATGAACAATTAGGAATCTTGAATTAAACAGGAGAAATATATTGAATAACTATCTTTTTTAAAAAATAAACAAAACCAAATTAATTGCTTAGACTTAGCTCTCATAGCAGACGGTCTATCTTCTAATTAGCTAGGATCTACATCAGTAACACTTTATAAACATATGTATAAATTGATAAAGGTAAAATTGATAAAGGTGGCCGGTCATGTAGCACATAGGACAGGTGTCTTGAGAGTAATCCTGGGTGGGCTTCTTATTAATTATCTGTGCAACTGTAGGAACGTGATGTACTCTTTCTGTATCTCAGTTTCTAATTGGGATTGATAATGCCCAAATCTCATAGGATCATTCTAAAGATAAATGAAGTACATGTGCATATGAACAACACATAGTAAGTGAACAATAAATCTCCATTCCCTTTCCCTACAACAGAACAAAATGGTTGATAGCATAAACTCTGGCTCCAGTCAACCTAGACCTGATCCCTACATCTAGTACCTATTAGCTATTTGCTGCACACGTTGCTTAACCTCTCTAGGTCTCAATTTCTCCATTTGCAAAATGGATGAAAATAGTATATATCTCACAAAGACATTTTAAGGCATAATGGACATAACTGATACAGTGCTTATTAAGGAAAGTATCTGGCACATAATAAAGTTAGTTATTAAAATAAAAATATGTAATTATTAAGGTAATTACTTAGCTCTTTACTACTTTATAAGTTTCTGGATGCTGTGCTTAGTTTATTATGAGTCACTAAAAATATCTTCATGCTTTTGTTAATCACTGGTACTTCATCAATTAAAGCAATAATGTCTCTTATCAATAACAGAGGAATCTGTTCTTCATTCACATAAAAATATTTTTTAAATATACTATGAGCTCTAGGCTCTGGGTTCACAAATATGGATAACTCTGATTTCTGAGTCTTTGGGAGACGATAGCCTATCAAAAAAGAAAAAGACGTAAGCAAATACTTAACATACAATGTAAACACATAATTTCAAAATAAAGAGAGGAGATCCTAATGTTGTGTGGGGCACTGACTCTCATAGCAGTCATCAATAAGGGTGTGGAACTCAGCTGGCATAGCAGAGTGAACCCCAGGCCAAGACCGGGATCTACTTGGTAGCAAGGTATGTATGTGTATGTGTACACATATACATATATACATACACATGTATATACATGTATACATATATGTGTGTAGTGTGTGTAGTGTGATGGGTGGTATTGGAGATTGAACCCAGGGGCATTCTACCTCCAAGCTACACCCCCAGCCCTTTTTTACTTTTTGTTTTGAAACAGGCTCTCACTACATTGCTGAGGCTTTCCTCAAACCTGCAATCCTCTTCTCTCAGCCTCCCAAGTACTGGAATTACAGGCATGTGCTACCATGTCCAGCTCTCTATTTTTTATTAAGTGGTACTATGTTAACTCTGAGTAAACTGCGAAATGTTATAAATGTAAATTGTAATTTCTAGAGCAACCACTTAAAACAATGTAAAAAGATATTGGTAAAAAAAAAAAAAACCCTACAGATAAATTAAATGGAATTCTAAAAAAATTCAAATAATCCAAAAGAAAGCCAGGAAAAGGAAACATAGAAACAAAACAAAACAAAATTCCCAATTCGACAAAGATTTTAGGTAGGCCTAAATCAAATCATATCAATAATCACACTTCAATTAAGAAGATAAATATCTGCCGGGTGTGGTGGCGCATGCTTGTAATCCCAGTACTGGGGAGGCTGAGACAGGAGGATCACAGGTTCATGGCCAGCCTCAGCTACTTAGTGAGGCCCTCCGCAACTTAGTGAGACCCTGTTTCAAAAAAAAAAGAATAAAAAAATAGGACTGGGGGTGTAGATCAGAGAAGAATGCCCCTGGGCTCAATCCCCAGTTCTGCCAAAAAAAAAGGATAAATATCAGAATATATAAAAAAAGATAGACTTTAAGTCATGTAGTTCAACAAGCGACCCATTGTAAATGTAAAAACACAGGTCAAAACTTTTCAGATTAAAAAAAGAAAAAATTCCATTCCACAATCATAGTAGGAGATTTTAACATGCTTGTCTCAATAACTAATAAGAAAAATTTCACAAAGATTTATTTATTTATTTATTTATTTACTTTTATGTGTGGGTGTGGTACTGAGGATTCAATCCAGGGCATTCTATCTCTGAACTACACCCCTAGCCCTATTTTTTATTTTGAAGCAGGTCTCACTAAATTGCAATCCTCCTGTCTCAGTGTCCCAAGTAATGGGATTAGAGGTATGTGCCACCGCACCAAGCTGGCTTCTAATATTGTAAGGCAAAAACCTTTTAAAAGCATAGTACATGAACCGGGCGTGGTGGCACATGCTTATAATCCCAGTACTTGGGAGGCTGAGACAGGAGGATCACAGGTTCGCGGTCAGCCTCAGCTACTTAGTGAGGCCCTTGGCAACTTAGTGAGACCCTGTTTCAAAAGAATAAAAAATAGGGCTGGGGGTGTAGCTCAGAGGTAAAACACCCCTGGGTTCAATCCCCAGTACCACAAAAAAGAAACCATAGTGCACATATGTGCATTTCAATAGAAAATTAAGTAAAGACACTCCATATCATAAAAATTATTCAGATGCACACTATGGACTTGACAATTGAGAAATTCTCAGGTAAGTAGGATATTTCTTTGAGACAGACCATTTTAATGGTTAATAGGGAGGTAAACTACATTCTGTAAAGTGATTTTCATCTACAGACACCAGCTGGGGAAGGATGCGGGGCCCTCGACCACAAGTCGGAAGATGTGTGCTGTGCTCCTGACCTGGTTTCTGGTTCAACTAGACTCTAAGGAGGTGCTGCTTCTCTATCTTGATCTATCCCAGTTACTAATAATGTCTTCATCCTGAACATGTAAAAGGAAATCAGGAGCATTAATTGGATATCCCATAAAGCAACTAAATTTGATAATATGGGTACTAAACTGGATGCTGGTAAACCTGAATTATAGTCTCAGTCCTCTGTAGCCACAGGAAAGTCACTTAACCTCCTGAGTTTTAGTTTTCTCATTTGTAAAGTGTAGACAGGACACTAGACGCACCAAGGATCCCGTCTGTACAGCTCTGCTTAACTGTTTCAAGTAAAGTAAGCAAAAGTACTCGGGGCATTTCCCACCGAGCACTATAGCTCTTCCCATTGCCTGGAAAAGGGTGTTCACTTTGATACTCAGTACCTCGATATTCTGAGATGGTCAGCAATATTCTGATGAAAGGACAAAAGGGAACTCTTGTTGCCCAACCACGTGTCAACACAGAAACAGTACTGCGAGGTATGCAAACCTGCGCATGCGCACGCATGCAGCCACGCAGCTGTATGAAGCACCGGCACAGAGACCACAGCGTGCTCTCAGTGTCATCCAAACTCCTGCAGATTTTATCACAGATCAAGAGACGGCAAAAGAGCTTCATAAAGTTCCAATGGTAGTGACGCAATTCCAGCAACCATACCTCAAATGTCTATATTTCCTTAGCTAAATGGAGAGAGCAGGAGGTGGATCACTGTGTGGCCCTCACATGCTGGGCTCACCAGCAACCCGTGGCAGAATGACTCATGTTTCTAAAGACCCAGAACAACTTCTGAGTCCCCTCCAATGAATGAGTTAACCTTACCTTGGCAAAAGGTGTTGTTAACCCGCTTATAACCTTGCAGGCATTCCACCATTTGATTATATCCATGATAAGCTGTAAAGGAAGAAACAATTCCTTGTTACATGCTTAGTTTAAATTTTTACAATCCTAGACTGCTAGATATGGTATCCAAAGCCATTTAAGGCATCATTTAACTTACTTATTAATTTATTACTTATTCATTTATTTATTACTACAATGACACAGAGCTCTACAATTTCTTTCATTCACATTATGCTTGTTTTTCAGTTTAACTTCATAATTTGCAGTAGATATACTCCTAAGAAGTTGTCAATAACTTTTTTTTTTGGTACTAGGGTTTGAACCCAGGGGCATTCTATCTCCAAGCTACACCTTCAGCCCTTTTTTATTTTTTGTTTAGAAACAGGGTCTCACTAGGCTGCTAAGAGTCTTGGTAAGTTGCTGAGGCTAGCCTGGAACCCACAATCCTTCTGTCTCAGTCTACCAAGTATTGGGATTATAGGTGTGCGCCACTGCACGCAGCTTGTCAGTAACTCTTTATTATGTTAACTGAAAGGATCACAAGATTGTTTTATATTTCCTTCTATGTGGTGATTAACTATTTCTATCACAAAGGATCAATTCCTCCCAATCATTAACTTCAGGGGATGCCGAGTTAAAGAAGGGGAACGTGAAGCCGGGCGTGGTGGCGCACGCTTGTAATCCCAGTACTTGGGAGGCTGAGACCGGAGGATCCGGGTTTGCTGTCAGCCTCAGCTACTTAGTGAGGCCCTCCACAACTTAGTGAGACCCTTTTTCAAAATAAAGAATAATGTGGCCTGGAGGTAGAATGTCCCTGGGATCAATCCCCAGTACCGCCAAAAAAACAAAAAAAAAGAAGGGGATTGTGGGCATGTGGGAGTCACCCCACCCAGCCCCTTGGGCTTAGTCTAGTCTTGTCCCATAGTAGGTTGTCTATGAAGATTGTGGGATCTCTGATCTGTAAATTTTTCAAAGACAAAAGAGATAATAACTCATTTTAGAAGTTTCAACCGTCATGTACTTCAAGGCAGAGGGCCAGACCAGATGATCTCGAAAGTCCTCCTCAGCTTTGAATCCTATGATGATTTTCTTCTAAAAATGTTTCAAGACAAGTGACTTGTTCACACTAAGCACATTTCTAATACATAATGGATTAGTTAATGAAATCATTTGTAGACTTAAAATTAAGTTTTCACAGCAAAAAAAAAAAATCAATAATGAAAGGTCTTTCTGTATGGTGCTAAACAAAAGCATCCAACATTAAATAAAAGCCATTTGAAAACTGAAGTTTGAACTCCTTTGAATGAAAAAAAAGCATGGAATATAAAACCATAGGAATATGAAGCCAAGGAAAGTCTGGTCTCTTCCAGAATGAAGATGACTTAGATAGAGGTACCAATCAAGGGAAGGAAAGCTTTTCAAATGACATAGGAAAAATGTGGCCCCGAGTGTGTTTCCCAGAAGTGATTCACTTAAGATGCACAAACAGAATAAATGTCAAGATGCTAATAATTTACTTCCTTCCTAAACCACACTCCTGAAGAAAACAGTCTCTTTAACTTCATACAATAAGTGAGCCAACATATGAATTTATTTACATCAACATTTACTTAAAAGTAACAGCCACTTTGTACTTTCACATTCAACTTAGATCGTTATCAAGATTTAAGATATAGACAGACAAAACCATATACAGCAGTGAATTTATCCCTAGATGATGCAATTCTAGATAAAAACGACCAAAGGTCAGGAATGGAAGCTAGGGATTACAAAGAAAACAAGATCACATGAATCCCTTTGCCCCAAATGTCCATCACTCTCCATTGCTTTGGGATTTAGAAAAAAGAGGAAAGAGAAGCAGCTAAGCAAAAGATATACAAAGAAAGAAGCGAATAAAATAGAAAAATGAAGGAGAATAACTATGTTTATAGCAGCACAATTCACAATTGCCAAACTTTGGAACCAGCCAAGGTGTCCATCGACAGATGAATGAATCACAAAACTATGGGATATGTACACAATGGAATTTTACTCAGCCACAAAGAAGAACAAAATTATATCATTTGCAGGGAAATGGAGAGAACTGGAGAACATTATTCTAAGTGAAATTAGTAAGTCACTAAGAGTGAAAAGTCGGATGTCCCCCCTAATATGTGGAAGCTAGATAGAATGGGACTTAGAAGGGACTCCTGACAAAGAAGAAGAAAACTTTAGATGAATAAAGAAGGTGACCTAACTGAGGGAGTTGGGAGGGGGAGTGGAGGGAAACACACTATAGCACATGATGTATATACACAAACTTATAAGACTCAAGCACTATGCGGAGCAGGAAAGGGAGGGAAGGGGGAGGGAATAGGGTGGGATTTGAGGGAGGGCTAAATGAGCAATGTGTGCATGTATGATGTGTATCAAAATGTATAATTACAATGCACCAATAAATGAATATAAAAAAAGGAAAAATGAAGGAGAGAATGAAGAAAGTATAAGGAAACATAAACTTAGCCCCAAAATAAGTTAGAAGAACCTGACCTCTTTCATCCCCATCTCTTAGACCTAACAGTGGGAAACACATCACCTTCTACAACATTCTCAGTCAAACATACATGGTAAATGAAGGATAAGCAGTTAAAAAAAAAAGGTGATAATACTTAATGCCCCATATGAATCAACAGCATATGACAAAACTAGAAGTTAAATTCAGATCCCTCTAACTCTAAACATCATGCTCTTTAAATCATTCCAGACGAAGCCCAGAGACCCTGTTGGTCAGACTGACAGACTCATTTTAGGCAGGTGGATGTTCCGGTGAGGAGAAATCATTATCAACTCAACACTCAACCTACTTCCTGGGAATCCACGTGCGAATCATTACCCAATCAGCGTGGAGAGTCGACCTGGGACATTCACCACTGAATATCCTTATTTATGTGAATGTTTTCCTAAATGAAGGACTCACTAAATTTCAGAAACTATAGGAGGCATTTCCACAAATTAGTTCTTTAATGGAAGTTGAGAGCTGTATTGACTAAATAAGTGAAATTAGCTTTAGGCATTTAGAGAACCTGTAAAGTTTGAGAGATAAGGAAACCCAAATGAGAGAGAATCATTTAAAACCAATTTTGATGCTGGAAGAAGTAATAGTTTATTCTCACATATGTACATATCATCAGTGGAAGTGTTTTCTTTATTAATTCTCCTTTCCTCCTACCCTCCCTGAAACACCGCCCTCACTGAACAAATAGTTAATAAGAAAGAGATATGGAGCAATAATTCTAAGATGGCAGATTTAAGGTTGAACAGATATTTAAAAGGCAGTTGAGAATTTCAATCCAATCAACAGATATTTAAGAAGAGGAGATAAAAATGATCCAATTGAAGTAGATGAGAAATTCCTTGCAGCATAAAGAATAAAAAAAATGATAAAACTCTTCAGCTATATAAGGCAAAGGTAAATGACAGAAAAACATTACTTGCTTTCTTGGCAAAAACATGATTAAGTGTAAGAAAGTTCAACTTAAATCACATGGCCTCTGTCTTTCTAAGAGGTATTTCTTAGACATCAGTTATCCAGAGTTAACACTACTTTCAGAAATGAAAAATATGAACTCTTGTTGAAAGAAGAGTAATAGAAGCCAGGCGTGGTGGCACACGCTTGTAATCCCAGTACTTGGGAGGCTGAGACTGGAGGATCTGGGTTCGCGGCCAGCCTCAGCTACTTAGTGAGGCCTCCGCAACTTAGTGAGACCCTGTTTCAAAATAAACAACAAAAAATAGGGCCGGGGGTGTAGCTCAGAGGTAGAATGCCCCTGGGTTCAATCCCCAGTACCTCAAAAAAAAAAAAGAAAGAAGAGTAATAGGACAGTGTAAACCTGGATTGAGTTAAATCAATAGTTTCTGCAAAACACTTTAAAGACAAATTAAAGCATTAAAGTGTTGATATAGATTGATGTCACTAAAGACTGTGACAGTATAAAAGTAGTGCCATAAAAACAGGAACATATTGTGTCCCAGCAATTAAAGCTTTCTCCCCCCCAAATCAGTGAAACTGTCCTTTCCTCATTTTAGCCTTTCTTCTAATGAAATTGGAAATCCTGTACTATAACCAACACTATCACCTACATTGTGAGTATCAATAAAAGTTTAAGTTAAGGAATTTAATCTAAAAAACAATGACTACACTGACTTTTTATAGGGTTCAAAACACTTATTTGCCATTTCAAAAAGGCATCTTATTTTCTTTTCCCCTGAGACAGAGGCCTGTTTTAGCTTATCACCTCTTAGAAGACTTTTCTCCCTACAAATAATCCAATTGGAGAAAGCAATTGATAACTGTGCTTATTAAAAAAACAGAACTGGCATCAAAACTTTAACAGATGGGCAACATGTCTGGAAATGCATATTCGAGTACTCTGTTCTGGAATAAAGTTAAAAGTTCTTTGGAAGTCTAATGTCGTTTTAACATCACAGGAGTCATCACAAGAAAGCAGAGACCCTTGCTCGGTTCATCTGCAAAGGAATGGTGCAGGGTCGCTCACCTGGCTTCTTGGGGCACTTCTGGCATTTGTTAAAGCCCCAGGAGGTCCCCACGGTGCCACAGCAGTCCTCTTGCTTTGAAAGGCCAGGGAGAGCTTTGCCACACTACAATGACGAGGTGTGAAATATGAAGGTTAATTGAGTGCAGGATTCTCAGCTCCAGAACACTGCTGTGCTTCACAGCCACATTATAAAACAGTTCCCTTGTTATCAACACAATTAGACAGGAAAAAAACAACTATAAAACTGTGAAACAAAATACCAGGATGGAACCAATACAACACTAAAACGAACAAGCACATTTCCAAATAAGAGTTCCTTGGCATTTTTAAAGTCTTATGAAATCTGTCGCTGCTTAGGGCGCTTTATAAAACTTAAGTTTCCAATGTCTTTTTTTCCTTCTTAATAAGAATACTATAATTTAAAAAATCAATATAAACTTACTTTCTTTTTCTGTGTGTGCTGGGGATGGAACTCGGGGCCTTGTGCATGCTAGGCAAGTGCTCTACCACCAAGCTCTAGTCCCAGTCCCCAATATAAACTTTTTAAACTTCTGTTTAAATTTCTCTTGTGGATCATCAGGAAACAGAGCTATAAGGGTGTGGCAGGTGTGTAAAACCGGGGAATGTGGCACAAGTCCCACCTACAAGAGGCTTCTGGTCTTTCACTAGCCCCGAGGCCTGAGCAGGGACAGGACAGACAACAGGACAGACGAGGACAGTACAAGAAATGAATGTCGGCTGAGCCACATCGGCTCTGGCACAGATGACAGTGCCAGACAGCCAAGCAGCCTGACCCAGGGCGGTCGGCCAAGCTAGGAAGGTGCTGGCCGGTTCCAGCAGGACCAGCCTGAGCAGGCAGAGAAGTCAGGCTGAGAGCTCTTGGAACAACACTCTTGACAAACGTTAAGACGGCAGGAGGTCGGCTGAGGCTGAGAGACAGAGGCCTGACTTTAGACAGACTAATGGGGTGAGGAAGGACTGAGGAAAACAGATTCTGTTCTCAAACAAATCCGAAGGCCAGCTGGGCAGGGAGGCCTACCTGACCCTCCATCCCTCTTCTGCAGGCTAAACCCACACCAACACCTGAGGGGTCCCCTCTGCCCAGCTCTACCTCGCCCTCTCCCAAATCCTCCCAACAGCTTCCAGAGTCATCTCTCCAAAGACAAATCTGATCACATTCCTCTACTGATTAAAACATCCCAGTGCCTCCTCCCAGTGTGAAAACTGCGCGCTCTCTAGCATGACACCAGAGGCCCTTCTACCCCCACCTCAGGCCATCTCTTCTCTCCTTCACGCACACCAAGGAACCTGTGACTTCGCAAAAGCTGTCTCCTCTCCCTGGAATGCCCCTCCTTTATTCTTTCCCCAGACAAATACTATTCATCCCATGAAACCTGGCTCTGAAGAGCCTCCCAGCTCTGCAGCTCCAGTGATTTCTGCCTCCTCTTCACCCCCCAGCTCTTTCTACACAGTTCCACTGCCCTACTGTGCATTTCAGTTACATGCAAATGTATCTTATCTATCTTTATATCCCAATACACGTTGATACACGTTGAAAATGCTCAATAAATGAAGAAGGAAGGAAGGAAGTTGTAGTGCATTCAGGCAAGCAATTGTTTTAAGAAAAAGCAAGGGACATTAGCATACGTGGCCTAGGCTGGGAAGCAGCACATGGTGAGGGAGCATTCAGGCACATGGTAACCCTGAGAAGGGCAGCAGGTGGTAGACAGTCACCTGGCAGGCCTCCAGGGGCAGCATTTCCTCCCTGCCAGGCCCAGGCATGCAGCATTCTGATTGAGGCTCTAAGTGACTACATATCCAACTCATAAAACAAAATCAAACCACAGAAGGCCCAGCTCGGTTAATAAAGTTCTAGTTACATCATGGCTTTGATGTCCTTAGGTTTTATGATTTTTAATGGTTTTGACAGGATGCTGTGTGCGCTCCCAAAGCAGTACATGAAAGCGGTTGAAAATGTGACTCGTGGACTGAAGGTGTGGAGAAGGCTTGCGGAGCATGCATGAGACCCTGGGTTCCATTCCCAGCAACACACACACACACACACACACACACACACACACACACACAGGCTCAGGAGTTTGAGGCCTGGTATGAATTCTGGCTACAGAAGTTCACATTATCTTACATTCATTTCTTATCTATAACACAGAGTGCATAATAGTATTTTTCTGGTAGGTTTATGAAAAGTAAAAGGGAAAATGTATGTACAAGACTGAGCAGTATGCCTGACCCACAGACATGCTAAGCTATCATCACTGTTATCATTTATTATTATTATAGATGAAAGTCCCCTGTTCCGGATGTCCCATGTGAGATCCCTACTGTCTGTCAGATTCTGCAGGGAACAGCGGGGAAACAAGTGGAGTGAACTGGGGTGCACTGTCAAGCAGGCTGCTCTAAGCGCCCACTTGAGAGTACCACCCTCCATGGGAAGGCGCTCTGTGGGACAAAATTGACTGCCCTGAAATGAAAATTAGTGTTAGAGACATTTTGAGCTAGGTGAAAGTTTTTAGATGAACCTAAAACGATATACAGCTCTGGACAAGGCGCGGATAAGAGACCTGGTGGCAGTGAGTGGGGAGAAAGCCGAGGATCACCACGTTGCACTAAGCTGGGCAGTTGAAGTGACTTGCCATGCGCTCCTTGAGAGAGGCAAGGGAGCTCTCCTGCAAAGCACATTCACTGAGACCCTGGTGCCAGAAGGCAACACTGGCTTGGGGAAGCCTGTCTGCAGACAGAGCTCTCAGCCTGCTGTGCAGCAAAGGCTTCCTGGGTGGAGGAGCCCAAGGGCCACAGGTGAGCAACCTCAGACATGATGTGAAGGCTGGACAAAAGAATGGGTTAAAGAAGCAGGCAGGCAGAGAGACGGAGCAGGGGAAATGGGTTCACATGCTCGCGCGTGCACGCGCGCTCACACACGGAAGAGACAGGGAGAGAGAGAACCAACTGACTCCAGGTAGTTCCAGACTGCTGGAGCTTAGTCACAGAAGACTTAAACCTGCAGCATAAAAGACAGAAAGAGGAAGGGAAACAATGATCCAGGTGTAAGACCGGAAACAAAATAAAAACACAGAGGTCTCCACTGGCTGCCAAACTGTGCTCAATGTTTATTTCTGGTTTTGTAAACCAGTTAGGCTTCTGAAAGATACCAGTCCACATCATCTGCAGATCATTCTTGTACCAGACTCTTTAGGTTCTTCTCTTAATCAAGCAAAACACTCAACACTTGCTGATTTTATATGCTCAAAACGTTAGTAGCAGTTAAAATCCAATTTTCACCTTGGATTCCTAGAATGTTTTATTTGGTAGGGTAAAAATAAATCATTTCTCTCTGCTGGGCCTCCAGTAAGGTACAGGTTTTCATTACATGATTCAAGCTGCTTTATCCATGGCTTTGTTTTTGCGGGTCCACAGCCAAGAGCAGCACAAGCCATCCAAATCGACGAAATAAATGGCAGTGTAGGTGGTACCTCGACACCGTGACTGCGTCCCAAACCTGGGTCTGCACAGTATAAGAATGAGCTCCAAGGGATGAAGTCATGGTTATGACAAAGGACAACATTTTACATATGTCCCTTCACTTATTTAAGTATGAAAAGACTTCAATGTACAGCCAGAAATGCCACCTTTCAAAGAGAGATCTTCATAGCCATACTCAGGGCTCTTACCCAAGAGGCCACTGAACACTACTAGATCTCACCTGGATGCAGGAAGCACATAGAAGAAAAGAAGACAGAGGAAGGATCATTTCTCTCCCATACCACAAGGCCATCCTGGTGAGAATTACACCCAATAGGTCGAGATTGAAATTCAGAATGTTCTTCTGTAAGACTGGCAGACTCTGCCTCTCAGAGAGACATAATCATGTGACTACAGACTCATGCTAGCTACATTCGTATGCATCGATTGAGGTGATTTTTACAAGTTAAAAACACAAATGCAATTTCTCCCGTGTGAGTTGTTCATCACATGTTAGAGAAAGCCTATCATTTCAGGATGTACCTTACGTATCAACAATCCAGGAGAAACGTGTTAAATTTTCAACCCAATACTGAGCTATGTCAAGTCAGAAACAAAATAATCTATCCTGTCAAACAAGCAATGTGCTGTAACTCCTTAAAAAGTTCACACAACCTTGGGCTTCAGGTTAAGGGACACTACAACCCCACGTGTGCGTGTTAGGATTCGGCATGATTCAAAGAGGACCGGGCAAGCAGAACAAGAAAGTTCTGGCAACCCGGTCCTGGGAGCATCAGCTGAAGAAAGACATGATGCAGACATGGTGGCAGCTATGTCGAGCAAGACGAAACTTGTTGCACAATGACGAAACCAGTAGGACTGACTACAGGCCACAGATGGCAGAGGAAAGGATTCAACTCATGAAGCAGAATATCATTTCAACTGTTGAGGCTCCTCAACAAGGAAAGCCACTGACATCTTCACTGGGAGCTGAGCCCCATGAGTGGTGTCTCAGGGGTGCCCAGGACATGGAGCACATGAGCTCTCTGGTTTCTGCCAGGTGTGAGTCTGTGGTCAATATGCATTGATAGGTTCCATTACTCCTTGTAGGAAATGCAGACGACTACACACTGGAGCCAAACTCACACGCTTCTGTTGTCACATCTATAACAGAGCTGGGTCCGAGCGGATGCACCCCTAACCACCTCCTTATGTCTCGTCCTCCCTCGTTTCCACATCTCCAGAGGTGCTCAACCCATCTGAGCCTCTGCCTGCTACTATTATGCAAATGAGACAGAGGAAGGAAAAATAAATAAAGAGCTAGTCCTGACCCTGATTTGCTAGTACACCAGCCATGACACCTGGAAAACGGTGTGTGCAAACAGCTCATGCACCTTTTCCATCTTCCTCTCCATGAGTGCTGTGCTTCACAGGTGAGGCCATTTGAGAATCACTGCAGTGACTCCACGGATATGCCATGCCATAACCTTTACAACACAAAACAAACAGCAATGGTGTGCACAATTTTAATTCTGGAAACTTTAATTTACTTGTCAAAAATTAACAGCGTACAGGGAAATGTGCTTCTTAGAACCTTGACTGGATGGAGAATACGCATTCATCACACTTTAACCTCAGTTTTGAGGTAATACCCTGACACGTTCCTGACACTCAAAGTCAAGCTGTGAGTACAGTTGCTCTTAGAGCTCCCTATAAATATATAAGGGGGAACACAGCTCAAAACTTATCATGTTGCAGTCGGGGCTTACAATTGTTATCAATTAAAAACTCACCACTGAGCTGGGAGTGGTGGTGCACACTTGTAATCCCAGTATTTGGGAGGCTGAGACAGGAGGATTGCAGGTTCAAGGACAGCCTCAGCAATGTAGTGAGACTTTCAGCAACCTAGTGAGACCCTGTTTCAAAACAAGAAATTTTAAAAGGCCTGGGGGTGAAGCTTAGAGATAGAATGCCCTTGGGTTCAATCCCCAGTGCCACAAAAAAAAAGAAAAAAAGAAGAAGAAGGGAGGGAGGGAGGGAAAGAAAGAAACTAATTCACCACTGGAGTTATTTCAGAGCTGAATGGTAATTTGCAAAGGCTGACAGGCATTGGAGTATGGTTTCATAAGACTTAACTTTTATACTTTAAGATAGCTGCTACCTACAATAGCACGACTCCAAGAGTGTTTGCTGCCCTGTGCAGAAGGAAGATCTGGCAGTGGAAGAAAGAAAGGACTGCTGGACTAAAATCATGAGACCTGGGTGGAAATCCCAACTCTCTACTGGCAGTGAGATATTCAGCAGATCATCCTGCCTCCCTGGGCCAATAACGAGACAATGGGACAATAATCCTGACCCCAAAGGCTTGTGAGAATGAGTGATGCATGTCCAGGCAGGTGTGCGATTAGAAAAAGGACACCCTTTGGGAGGCATCCTTCACAAAGACATAGAGTGTGGGCATGACTCCAGGCCCCATTGGCCCTCCGACCACCGGCACTGAAGTGCTGGCCATATGATCAACTCTTGGGAAGCATTTGTTAACAGTGCTCAGATACTTAACTATAAAAAGGGCCACTTCATGAAGACATCCACAATGTCAAGGACCAAAGGCTGTTTAATCTCACTGGTTAGGACATTTAAAAATGATAATTATGACCTGGGTGCAGTGGTGCACACCTGTAATCCCACTATGTGTGAGGCTGAGATGGGAGGATCACAGGTTCGTGGCCAGCCTTAGCATCTTAGCAAGACCATTTCAAAAAATAAAAAGGGCTGGGGATTTAGCTCAGAGGTAGAATGTCCCGGGGTTCAATCCCCAGTATCACAATTAATAATGAAGTACTCTTACAAATTATCCTTATCACATAAAACTCAGTTTATTTTCTTATCAGGAACTGTTACATAATGAAGTACAAAACACTTGAAGCTTGAATAAAGAACATTTTCCCCAAATAGAATAAGGCACTGAACCAAAGGAGCAAATAAACAAACCTTAAAATGTTAAAGTAATAGAGCTTTTTAAAAAATAATCTTAGAGACTGCACTGAGGGAAAACATGAAATAAAATAGAAGTCTGATTCACTGTAACTCTTGCAAGAGTAAGCAGGACCCTATTTAGGCAAGAGCTGGAACAAGGCAGTGACTCAGTGGTGCTAATGGGGAGAGAGATTGCAGAGAACAGCTCTAGCCTTAGCTAGAGGGCCAACCATCAATACACAGGAGACAGACTTTACACAAGAAAGCCCATGGCCGATACCACTCGGCTCCCAATCCACACGAGGCCCCCTTTCCAGACCTCCAGAAGGAACGAGTAATCTACTAGTCAATATGCAACATCACAGATTCAATTTATGGAGAAGAAATGCATAAAAATAAACATTTAAGTTAGTTATTAAAAATAAAAGAAAAAGAAGATATTCCTAAGCTCTTGCTAAGAACATTTAGGTTTTCTAAAGTGCTCTATCTGATAAAGAATAAAAGTTCAGTAAACAGATGCTGTGGAAGGTTAGTAACTCTATGAACTTCACTTTAATCCTGCTTAAGAGGCACATGATATTAGTGAATTATAATAATTCTACTTGTATCAATGTTCAAGCACGTGACTCACTTTGGGGACATCAAGATTGTTCTTGTCATGGTGCCACATTCTGATGCCAGAGGCATCCCCTCCCCTCAGGCACCCATGGCTTGGTCACAAAGCACCGCCGACCTTGGGATTCTCTAGCTGAGACAGGTCTGGGATACGACATCTGTCCTTTGGGATTTAGAGAGCAGTGCTTTCTTGTAAATCTCTATCCCCCAAAAAGATGGCTTAGAGCCAGAGTGGAATAGAGAAAGAACACTGGACTAGGAACCAGAAAGCCTCCCTTTTAGTCCTCACTTGCCACAAACTCAAAACAGGAAATTAAGCAAATCAACTTAGCTCTCTGGATGTTAGTATTCTCATCAGTGAAATTGTTACGATAGACAAATTATATGTCCAAATTCTATGATTTCTATGAGCACAGGGCTGAGGGCAGCCAGGGAGAAATGGTGGAGAGGAAGAAAGTGTCAGGACCACCCAATGAAGATGAGTGTTCCTTAGATGTCCCCTACACCAAATACCAGGACGCACACATTTTGCCTAGTCCAATCCTTCTACCTAAATACCATGATGCCACATTGTGCCAGATGCAGTCATAGAAATAAAGCATTGGGGAAAAGAGGTCTTTATGTTTATCATTTTGGAGGTGATCTGGTTGACATGGTAACCATCACCATGCCTATATGCATGCCTTTATTTCCTCTTTCAGCATGGATCTCTCTTTTCAGACACATCCAGATACCAGGCTGCTACACCAGACACCATGATGCTACACTCTTCCTCGTTCAATTCTTATACCCTGACCTGGACCGACTCGATCAGTGATAACTGTAACGAGCCTCCTTTTCTTGACCTACCTCACGCCAGGGCTTTCTTGTTAACCTGTACACACAAAAAAGGCAGAGCGACCTACCTGAAAATAGGTATAGTACTTAAATGGCTCCTTACTAGATTATAATGAGTAAATATAATTACATATATGTTATTATCAATAGACAAGGTCTCCGGAATTATTCAAAATGGCCACAGAGATGAAGATGTTAAAGGTATGCATACAAAAGCCACGTTGTTGCCCATCAATCCACACTGTACAAAATACAGTCCTATCCAGGTATAGTGGCACACGCCTGTAATCCCAGTACTTGGGAGGCTGAGACAGGAGGATCGCAGGCTCACAGTTAGCCTCAGCAACTTAGTGAGGCCCTCCACAACTTAATAAGACCCTGTTTCAAAATGAAAATAATAATAAAATAAAAAAGGGCTGGGATGTAATTCAGAGGTAGAATGCTCCTGGGTTCAATCCCCAGTGTTCCCCGCACATACACATTATCCCCCATGAAAGCGCATCTTCACTTCTACCCACTCCGAAGCACATTGCTCCCACATTCTGACACAAAACCCTGAGGAATTCTGGCAAACAAAGCTACACCCTCAGTGAGACCATGTGTGGGAGACTCGATGAGTTCAAACTCGTGGCACAACTCTTCTTCACTCCTGTGAGTCCTCTCTTCACTATAATAGAAACACATCTCCACTGGACCAAGTGACTCCCGCTCAACCTTCCAAGCAAAATGGCGTTCGTCTAGCCTCTCAATCGACGACGGCTCCAAATAAAAACTGGAAAGCCTGAGCTCCTCAGTGTCCTTGCACTAGAACACCGAGTGTGTTTATTTCCATGTGCCAGCAGGAGAAAGTTCCAAATCTCTGAACCCTATCGCTAATGCAACCCGAGCGGTGCGGCCATCAACGTGGTCTGCAGGTCCGCTGCCACAGAGGAGAATTCTGTACGATGAAGCATTGGCAGGGTAACAGGCATTGTCTCATAAAAAGAAGAGGAAAATGTTTAAATACTTCCAGATTTTCTAAAAGAACTTGTAAAAAAAAATTCTTTGGCTTGAGCAGAACATTCTTTAGAGGCAAAATTTTTTTTAAGTTCACCCATCTTTCTTTTATTAGAGTAATTAAAACAATGTTAGGCATTTGAGGTATCTGATACAGCCATAATCCTCTGATATTTCTGGGTATTGATTTTATAAAGTATCTCCTATGACTAGGGCATTAAGTGCGGGAAATGTATCCCCATCGATTTCTGACAGTGTATTTGTTTAAAGCCTGCTGAAGCCAAACCATGGGCTTCAAGGAATTCCAGGCAACTACTTTAGTTTATGAAATGGTATTTTTAAAGTTACTCTAAGGCAAAAAAAAAAAGATTTTTAAAGTTAACATACAAAGGCCAAAAAAAAAAAAAACCCTGTAAGCATGAAACTTTATGATTCTACTTGACATCTTTTCTAAAGAAACAATAAAATTTGGGCTGCCTATTTTCTCCACCTTTACAGTGATTTGAGCATTTCAACAGTCAAGTAAACCATGCTGCGGCATGTGTGTTTTTGCTCTAACTAAATTGCCAAAAGAATAATTAAGTATTGCCATGATTCTATTCTGACATCATAATTCCTGGTAGCCTTCCTTTTGAGGCAAAACAACACAAATCACATCATCAATCACAGAACTAGATGGCGAGTAGATCAAATACACTTTAAGTTCCATTCCCAGGGACGTGTCTAAAAAGAAAGAACCGTAGTTGTTTTGTTTTGTCATGGGGGATTAAACCCAGGGGCATTCTACCTCTGAGCTACACCCCCAGCCCTATTTTATTTTTGATTTGGAAACAGGGTCTCACTAAGTTGCTGAGTATCTATCTCTTTAAGTTGCTGAGGCTGTCTTCGAACCTATGATCCTCCAGTCTCAGCCTCCCAAGTACTGGGATTGCAGGTGTACCACACCATGCCCAGCAGAAAGATCCACGTTGAAAGAGGAAATAAAGGTGTGCATATAGGCATCATTACTATTGCTATGCAGACCAGATCACCTCCAAAATGATAAACATAAAAGACTGTTTTCCCCAATGCTGATTTCTATGACTGTATTGAAAGAAATTTTCCATTAAGCTTCACTGCTTGCCAGTTTTCTTTTTTGTCTATATAGAGATAATGAAAGGAACAAAAAATATTTTAGGCCGCATAGCACTATGTGAAATTATAACACGTGTCTCTCATTTGGTTTAGTTTTCAGTTTTTCTATGTTTCAACCAAGTACACAGAACTCAAAACTACTAATTACCTGTGGTTTGGTTGCAAGTCATGTAGAAAAACTGAAAGCCACAAATAAAAGTAACAGGTTCATTTATATCCCTGGGAGCTGGGAACTATGTCTGTCGTGTCCAGTGCCCTACCACTTGTGGCAACAACAATTATGCTCACTAAAGAGCCACTTCTATCCCCAAATTTTCCAGCTCCCTAACTGACTTAGCTTGGGCTGCCTTAACAAAATACCAAGGCTGGGTGGCTTCAACAACAGGCTTGCATTTCCTCACTGTTCTGAAGACTGGAAGCCCAAGACTAAGCTACCAACATGGTCGGCTCTTGGCTGGTAGGCAGCAGCCAGTTGGCTGTGTGCTTTCATGACCTCTTCATTGCGAGTGTGCAGGAAGATGGAGAGTTCTGGTGCCCCCTCATCCTAGGACACTAATCCAATCATGCCAGGGCCCCACCCTTATGGCTTCACTTAACTTTATCTCCTTTCAGGCCCTGACTCCAAAGACAGATAGGCTTAGAGTTTAGGCTCCATATATGAATTTGGGAGGAACATAGTTCAGTCCACAGCAGTAGCAGGCAGAACCATGTGACCTATTCTGAACAATGGGCTGTGGGAAAAGGAAGGAGGGTCCCTGGAAGCAACCCTCTTACCCAGTTGTGGGAATTGAGAAGATCAAGTATTCTGAATAGTACAGCAGTAATGTGGTAGAACCACCCTCAGCCCAAGTCCCTGAGAAATATGTAGAACAGGGTCCTCTGCTCACCTGTCAGTTGTCTAGCACACGCAACGTGTAACCTTCTGTTATGGTTATTTGTTATTGCAGCACAACATAGCCTAACCTGACTAGTAAGAATATATTTACTGACAGTTCATTGGGTACTGAGCTCAATTTGTAAGTGACCCTGCCCTCATGAAAAGCACAAGTTTGTGGGAAAGAGCAAAGAGGTACAAAGGCAACAACTTTAAGATGATAAAGTTAAAATGGCCTCATTAGACTCTAATGCAATAAGAATTCAAAGGAGAGAGAGCAGTGTGGGTTGAAGAAGTACTAGAAAGCTTTCTGGAGGAACTGACATTTGAGAGAAATCTCTCAAGGCAGGCTGGCTTTGAGAAACCAGGATAAGTATTCAGTATCTTTGATGTTTGTATAGATTATTCTGTTCATACATCTTGTGCATATATCAGTATCAGGGGTGTCTAAGACTGTGGAAAAGAGGAAAGATGTCAAAATCATCATAGTCAGAGGGTTTCAGGGCCCAAAAATGCCCTGGTAGTCTTCTCAGCCAATCCAGTTATTTGAAAAATGAAGAACTCAGAGCCAGAGATGTGGTGAGTTTGCTAAAATAAAACAAGAGCTATGGACTTGGATATATCTACACAAGCCAGTTGCAACCCCTCTGAGCCTCGAGTTTCATGTAAGTAGATGGGAGACAAGAATACCTACTTTTCCTGTCTCTCTTATTGTTTTTAAAGTCAAATATGGTCATACATGTGAAAGTTCTCTATCATCTATCAATTTTATAAAAATGCACTGTTTTACTAAGAGGCTTGCCCCAAAGCCACAGAATGTTAAGACCGCATTCTTGACTCCATCGAAGCCCGCCCATTCTAAACCAGTCCTCTGCAAAGTGGTCATCTTGAAGCACTGCTGCCTATGCTCAAAATACTTGGAATTCTGTTCAAATTTTAGAATCCTCTTCAGAAATGAAGATGCATTTTGATTATCCTCAATGGTGGCAAATCCCTGCTCGCTGGAGTTGACTTGACCATCTCCAGTTTCATTAAAAGTAAAGTAAAGGAGTGAGCTGATGAACAGTGAAAACGAATTTTTTTTTTTCCTGGCTCTGAAACAATTCCTTCAAACCAGACATGTTGAGACTACACAAAGGCAGTATCACTATAATAAATGCTGAGCCTCATGAAGTGATCTCAATGAAACAGAATATTCAGCTTTATATATAAATTCTTTTATACATAAAAGGAGAAAAAGAGGAGGGGAAAGCTGGAAAGACAAGAAAGAAAAAATACTACTATCATCATGCTGGGGAAGGTGCAGGGCAAAGAGGAGGAGAGAATCTCGTTGTCTCAGCACAGGGCAATGCGGCTTCACACTACAACTTTATGGGACAGATTCCAGAGGACTTTTTTTTTTTAAGTACTCAAGATGATTCCACTTCAGTTTAGCAAATCTCAATCCCAAGGGATCTCACAGAACCAAGAAACAACATCAGATCCTAGGCATACCAGCTGTGAACCTTTGCGCATGTAATGTACAGAGCCTAAATCAACCTTCCATTCAAGTCAAGGTCTCTTCAAACTACTCCCAACATGCTTAGAGCTGTCGTCTTCCAATACAATGACCATAAAATCTCGCCGGCTTTGCCAATATCAGAAGTGGCTTCACAGGCCCCCACGCTGAGCTGGTCGCTAATTATTTTCAATGCCTACTCCTATGTAAAAACAGGAGTCTAATAATTAAAAGGCATATTATTTTAGTGTTCCCTAGAGGTATAAAATATGGAAATTTGATATTCCATGTCATGATAAAGGCATTTTCATTGCCAATAAAATGGGAAAACATCTGAAGGAAGGAGGTTGGGAAAACCAATGAAAAAGCCCAGACTCGCTTCTCTGCTGAACAGGGCAGGGAGAGCAAATGCTTGCAGCCCACAAGCTCTCAGGTGCCCAGAAGACCCTGCGCTAGGAAGGACAGTGTCTGGGTCCCACCCATTCTCTGGAGTGGTCTACTCTAGTTCTAAGAATCTATATTCTGATTATCCTAATGTCTCGGCCCCACATTCCTAATCCAAGTAAAACCAGCAGTCCTCCCCTTCGCTGGCAGAAGCCCAGGGACAGACAGACATGTTCTCTTGTATGCGGCGGTTTTCTCCTTTGGATCTTATCCCTGTCTTTACTGATCTTTCCTGACTTCAGGCAAGAGGGCCTTGCACGAAGTCATTCTGGCAGCGGTTGCTGGAAGGAGACCAGCCGACACTTCAGAGCGCCAGCACCTATCACTGAGATGTGCGCGACACCTCCAGCGACAGCCTCTGCTGTTGACACAGGTACGGTCTGGCGAGGGCAGCTATAAGAGCCGCCATGTTAGAGCCACAGGAGACAACCAGACTCCCTCACACTCAATTAAATGTTTCTCAGATGATGCCAAAGGAGTACTTGCGAGGGACACTGAAGGGAAACCCAGATGGCATAGGAAGTGCCTGGTGTTAATGACTTATTCCACCTGAAGGAGGCCAAGCTTCAGTAAATTTGCTCAGTGCCCCCGACTGAGCTCCCTGCTCAAGAAAAGGACAAGGGGTCTGGGAGACCTGGCCCTGCCTCCCCACCACTGCCCAGCTGCACCTCCAAAGGAGGATGAAGGCTGTTGCCCGGGCCCAAGTTCACCTCATCTGGGAGGGCCCTGGTGCAAAGGGCACTAGCTCAGGCCACAGGGTGGGAGAAAGGGCCACACGATCCCCTCTACCCTCTGCTGACCCTGCCTGCATGACAGTTCTCTCTCCCTCTCGCACACCAGCCACTGCATAAGTAAGAGGCCAAAAGTCCTCAGTTCCATGTTTTATTAGCATTTTTCTTTAGACTTCTAATATAGTCATGTCATTTACGGACTCAATTTAGGAAAGTAACCAGTGTGAAAAGTACTACAATAATTCCAACATTTTGGTCAGGGTAAAACTAGTTTTTCATTATAGCTTTAGGCTCGGCTCCACCCCAGTAATACTCGTATAGTCAGGATGGAAGAGATTTTGTAGAAATTAAAGAGCAGATTTCTAAGCAGAATTTAATGTCTCTGCCCCTTACATAAGCAATAAATTCATTTCCCATAACTGAGAAAAGACTTTGAAAGACAGTAGCACATCTCATCTACAGCTATAGCCATCCATCCATCCATCCATCCATCCATCCATCCATTTCCTGCCACGTGGCACTAGCAGGTAACACATCTTCATTCAAAGCTCTGTGACAGAAGTACTGAGACTTTTTTTTAAAATGTACTTTTAGCCATGTAATTAGGATACTTTACACTGTAATGAGCTCACACTTTCCTGTTAATTTCTCAGTGATGCTTTTTTTTTTTTTTGCGGTACTGGGGATTGAACCCAGGGGCGTTCTACCTCCACGCTACACCCCCAGCCCTATTTTTTTTATACTTTATTTTGAACCCGGGTCTCACGAAGTTGCAGAGGTCCTCACTAGGTAGAGAGAGAGAGAGAGAGAGAGAGAGCGAGAGCTGAAGCTGGCCACGAACCCGGATCCTCCGGTCTACGCCTCCCAAAGTACTGGGATTACAAGCGTGCGCCACCACGCCCAGCTGATGCCATTTTTTAAAACAAAAGCTAAGCACATCTATTTGTCCCTTCAGAATGGTGTGTGTGTGTGTGTGTGTGTGTGTGTGTGTGTGTGTGTTTTCCAGTGCCAAGTCTTATGGCTTGAGGATGTTATTGATTATATCTGCCAAAAAAGACCTATCTCCAAATAATCTTTTTCTCCAATGTTCCATCCGGTTTCCATTTTTCCTGCCTCCAGAGAACCACAGGACCAACTTCTGGCACAACTAAGAGACTCTCAAACACTTCCTGTGTTACTTTAACTCAATACTGTCCCCAGTTCTTAATGTTTATATAAGGAATAATTAAAGGAAAGAAAGGTTTTTCCAATGGTTTTGGGATTTCACATCAAGTACATTATATTATATATTGTATTTTATATCTATATTATATTTCCTTTCTCTTCTTCCTAACCTACATAAAGTTTATTCTCTTCTGTAGAATATCTATCAGAGACCTAAGAGCTTGTTTCTTGTGGGTTTTTTTTTAAGTCTTTATGGGAATATCATAGTTGCAAACTATGAAAGTGAGCTTGTGTGTTACTTGATCATCTTTATCTGTGCTAGAATGCTACAGTAAAAACATAATCTCTTCTGTTTACATCTATTTCAGGTTTTTCAAAAGTTCTGTATTTCTTAGTTAACTTGGGTGTTTATATGTCAAATTTTCTGCTCTTTCGGTATTTTTCAATGGGAAGATCTTGAAGCACTTGAATTTTTTGGTCTCCTCTGTAACGCCTGTGTCTAATTATAAGGCATGCTTCTGTGTTCGACAAAGATCCCTTGATTGTGCAACCAGGCAATGGCAGGCCCAGCATGGCAACTAGACCCAAACTCAGTATTGTGATTTTGAACACTTTATATACAAGGCCTTTTCCTACCATCTGGCATCATTAGGTCACTATAAAATGTTTGTTTCCAGCAACTGGGCAATAAATAAAGCATGTTTGAAGCAACCCAAAATTCAGATGCCACGTAAGTTTCAAATTTAGGTCACTGCTAAGAAAAACAGTTTAAAACAAAGGACATCCTTATACAATGAAAAAGGTATACACATTTAATGCCCTTGTGGTGCAGGAATAGTTTCGAGAGGTATTTTCTAAAACTTGGCCTCCCCTCAAAGATGGAAATGTTCAAGTTTTAAGCTCATGAAAACATGAGATGGCCCTATAAAGAGTTGGTAATTGTAACTGCTGGAGTTGCAATTTTAACTTGATCATACGGTGAACAAACTCTGGCCAATGTTTTCAAATATATATGAAGGACCACAGTTTACTCCAGGTAGCACAGAAACCTAAGTCTGCCAAAATTATGACTTGCCCATTAGTTCAAACTCGATTTATATTCACAAATCCCACTCCTCTTAGCCACACTATATGCTCTACTCATTTCTAGTCTTTAAATAAAATGAATTTAGTGATGCCTACAGCCAGCCTGATGCACATAAAAATCAATACTTTATACGATCTTAAAACAGTATTTTTTTGGACCCTGAAAGATAAAACATCACTTTAAAAATCAATACTTTATAGGATCTTAAAACAATATATTTTGGACCCTGAAAGATGAAACATCACTTTCTGCAGCAATAAAACAGTAGGAATGATTATTCCCCTACATCTTAGCATACTCTGTCATGGTGAAAAACATTATAGAAATTTCCAATCCCATTATTCTATGTTCTTTTCTCTTTATAATACAGCCCCCCAAATATCCTGTTGCCATGAATTTAAATATCATCCATAGATTCTTTACCGACCACTGAATTTTCTTCATTAACTTGCTATCATTTCACCTCTAAAACAGCATTGGATTCTCCAACTGATATACAAGAGTACACCATTCTTAACATCCACCCAGAATGGGACTCTCACAGCGAAGATGTAGCCACTCATCTTCCCTCCATGATCCCTCTCTACAGATCAGCCAAGTCAGCCATAGTAAGTATTATCTGGTACCTGATACAAGAAAGCTGTAAGCCGTACAACTGATCATGATCTTATCCTTCACAACTGCCTAGGGTCAAATCCTGAGGCTTGATTCTTCACAAAATCCCCTACATTTGTTTCTTTATTTTCAATGTTACCTCTTACAGAGTCTTAGTAATTTCACACTTGAAACAAGGCCACCTTTTCTTCTCTGGCCTCCTATGTCTACCACCCACACACCTGCCCTCACACCCAGCCCATTCAAAACTCAAAACTGTTAAAATTCCATCAATATGGTGTATGGTTACAATGCACCAATAAAAGCATATTTTAAAAATTCTTGTCTGACCGGGCGTGGTGGCGCATGCTTGTAATCCCAGTACTTTGGGAGGTGGAGACCGGAGGATCCGGGTTCGCAGCCAGCCTCAGCTCGCTCTCTCTCTCTCTCTCTCTCTCTCTCCCTGTCTCTCTCTCTCTCTCTCTCTCTCTACTTAGTGAGGCCCTCCGCAACTTCACGAGACCCGGTTTCAAAATAAAGTATAAAAAAATAGGGCTGGGGGTGTAGTGCGGAGGTAGAACGCCCCTGGGTTCAATCCCCGGTACCGCAAAAAAAAAAATTCTTGTCTGATAGATAATGCATTAACTGTATTAAAGTTACATATAACTTTTAAGTTCAAATTTAAAATATATTATCCTATTTACAAGTCTGGGAAAAAAAATTTTTTTTTTTTGCGGTACCGGGGATTGAACCCAGGGGCGTTCTACCTCCGGGCTACACCCCCGGCCCTATTTCTTATACTTTATTTTGAAACTGGGTCTCACGAAGTTGCGGAGGGCCTCACTAGGTAGAGAGAGAGAGAGAGAGAGGAGAGAGAGAGAGAGATCGCGCACGAGCGCACCGCGCATGCACGCTGAGGCTGGCCGCGAACCCGGATCCTCCGGTCTCCACCTCCCAAAGTACTGGGACTACAAGCATGCGCCACCATGCCCGGCAAGTCTGGGAAATTTTAATATTTCCCCCTTCTCATGAAATTTTCAAATATGCTGAGACAGTCAGAGATTAATACAATGATGACCTGCATACAGTCCTTTCAGTCAACAATTGCTACCATTTTGCCATATCTGTGTGTGAAATACATTTGAAAGTAAATTACAGATATCATAGCACATCATCCCTAAAAATTTCAGCATTCATCTCTTAAGAATAAGAACATTCTCCTACCTAATCCCAATACTATTATCACACCTAAGAAAATTAATAATAATTCTAAAATAACATCTAATAACTGTTTCACATTCAAATTTCTTCAATTATTCCCAAAATGTCTTTTAGAGTTGGCTATATGTGGGGGAGGGTACTGGAGATTGAACCCAGGGGTAGTCTACCTCTGAGCTACACCTCCAGTCCTATTTTATTTTTTGTTTAGAAACAGGGTCTCATTAGGTTGCTGAGATTCTCACTAAGTTGCTGAGACTGGCCTCAAACCTGTAATCCTCCTGTCTCAGCCTCCCAAGTTCTGGGATTACAGGCATGTACCACAATGCCCAGCTAGAGTAGGGTTTTGTTTTGTTTTGTTTTTAAACCTGAAATTTAATTAAGGTCCATCCATACATCTATTGTTGTATCTCTTCAGTTTCTTTCTAGAAAAGCCATGCCACGTTTGTTTTCATGGTATGATGTTATGAAGACACCAGGCGATAATGCCCTCTATCATGAATCTATTCTTTTCTGTTTGCTATCCTTAGCTTCTTCCTTTACCCTCAGTAGTCCCCAGAAGATGGAGGGTTGAGTGTAAGGGATTTATTAGATTCAGGTTAAACATTTATGGCAATAACACTTCAAGGCTGGTGCTAACAATTCATACTATTCACATCATAAGGCGCCAATGTCAGGTTGTTTCACTATTAATGACGCTGAGCTTGGTTACTTGGTCAAGGAGGCTTCCTGGTACCAAGTTATTTAATTATTATATTTATTTATTTAATTTTTTATTTTTTATTTATTTATTTTTTTGTAGTACTGGGGATGGAACCCAGGGGCATTCTACCTCCAAGCTACACCCCCAGCCCTATTTTTATTCTTTATTCTGAAACAGGGCCTCACTAAGTTGCAGAGGCCTCACTAAGTAGCTGAGGCTGGCTGCAAACCTGTGATCCTCCTGTCTCAGCCTCCCAAGTACTGGGATTCCAGGCGTGCGCCACCACGCCCAGCCCAAGTTATTATACTGCACTCTACCATCCCTCAGATGGAAGAGGCTTACCATTTGTGTGAAAGTCTGCCAGGAACCCCATACTACCTTGCTTCTCTGATCTCTTCTGACACCTCTTCCTCAACTATGTCTTGCAACGTTCTCTCCTCTGTTTAATTTTTCTCCCATTTTGCTTTGGGAGTCATGTTTCCTCACCACAGTCCGTTCTCCTCCACCATCCAAACAATTCTGAAATGTTCGAAGCTTCCCTGAATTTAAATACACTAATCACAGTTCATTTTGGGTTTTTTAATTACAAATTTATGGCCTAATTAGTAGAATGTGCCACAAAAATAAGGATTATTTCTGCCAAATTTATTCTATCTATGACTTCTCATGGCAACATATAAAAATAGATGCTCATTGATAACTACTGCATTACAAGTCTTGAGAGCTGAACTCTGGAACTAATAAGAGTGCTTTCAATGAGCAATTCAATAGTGAGCAGACATGCAGGCTTTTTTTGCTTGGCTATTCATTTAGAATCTACCTATACCTTCTGGCTATGTCTATGGTTGCAAGCCAACCATAGCAAGAAATCACAAATGCTTTCAAACATCTTTGCATGCATATATACCATGGATTGTTTGACAAAAGTGCATTTCTTAAACGCTTGGGTTAACCTAATTGCACAAATTAATTGGGCAATCATGAGCATCCAGCAACATTTCTCACAAACAGGAAGACAAATGCTGAGAACGTTTTCTGAAAACAGGTCTTATTGTGAAACTGTGTGATGGTGACTACACATGCAGAATGAATTAAGAATTGAGATCACTGTCTGGATCGCTCAGCCCGAAAGTCAGAGAAATATCCAGATAAGGCGAATGTATTCCACTGAGTTTGAATTATTTGGGTAACTCCATCAATTATCCTACTACTTTCAAGTGGGTAGTTCAGCTTAGGCTTACACGTAAATAATATGTTCTCATCTTTTCTAGCTTTTCCAATCATCTGCCTAATTATTACAGAAGAATAACAAGTTTGTTATGCCTTGTTTTCCTGATTTTGTCATCTGTATTCCAACTTGGAAACTGGGGAGAAAGGTACTGGGCACACAGTTTTAAAAGGATCTGCTTTTTTTCTTTCTCCATGACCACCCTAAACTGGAATGACTAAACAATGCAAGTGGCACCGAATTCATCCTTCATCTCCAAAGCTAGTATGGGGCAAAATTATGAAGTGTATCAAGATTATCTTCAGCCCCATTCCTTCTATCAAAACATGCCCTGAGCACAAAAATCTAGCCTTTAATTCTAAACTAAATTTAAATTGATGATGTTTCTCCTCTCAGAAGCATTGCTAATACTGGACTTCAGTGGAGGAATGAAAAGCTACATCAGGTGCCCTGCATCAATCAGCATTTTCATATCCACAACCAGATCAAGGTTGTGTTTTGAAAGATCAAGGATCTCCCTGTCTTACTGAAGGTGCGTGACACAAGCAACTGCCTACTCTATTTTTAAGTTTGACTCTTATCAGTATCCTCCAAACTAATATTTGCATACCTCTATGATATTAGGGCTCACGTTAATTATCTTGCTTAATCTTAACAAAATCAATAAGCACCATATTCTGGGCTCTGCTTTGCAGATAAGGAAGCTGGTTCCTACTACTGGGTGCTGGACCCAGGATGCTCCCAAGGTATGTGAACTCTCAGGGACGCTCTTTCCATCCCCTATGCTCCCTCCATTCAGGTCTACCGACCAATGGTAGACCTTCTGCTAGAAGAAAGGTGATAAGCCTACACTGACTTAGTACTTAAAATGTTTTCCAGGTTTCTAAAGCAGAAACAATTGATTCTACCATCAGAGTCTGTATGTCTCTCTCCAAATATCTCTCTCTCTCTCTCTCTCTCTCTCTCTCTCTCTCTCTCACACACACACACACACACACACACACACACACACACACAAGCAATTTTTGGAATATTCAGAAAATAACAAAGGAATAATAACAAATGCACCTCATCTACTCTTTTTATAGGACGTTTGCTTAAACCATAACCAAAGGACAGAAGAAGAAACACAGGACAAAGCCTACAACATTATTTCCCATAATGCCCAAGTTGTTGGGGCAGAAAACCAAAACTTTCAGGCTGCCTTCACGGTGCACATTCAATGATCATTGTTTGCTTTGCTTTGTTCTTTTTGTTTGTTTAGCTTGGGATCTCGCTATGTTGCTCAGGCTGGTCCCTAACTCCTGGGCTCAAGTGATCCTCCTGCTTTAGCCTTCTGAGTAGCTGGGACTACAGGAACACATCACCACGCATAACTGCTGCATTACAAGTCTTGATAGCTGAACTCTGGAACTAATAAGATGATGATGAGTTTTGAAGAAAACTTAAGTCTTTTCTCACTTTGTGATATAAATATAGGCCTGAAGTTATAAACATACCCAATGATATTTAAAAATCTACTTCAAACAACTCACACACTGACATTTTAGTTGAATTTTAATCAGAAAAAAAGATGACCTGAATTAGTACTGCATACAAAGGTTCAAAACTCAACTATACTTACTAACCTGTAAATTACTGCACATGGCACAAATATTCTCAAATATCTCTGCATAACATATCTCATGACTGATACATTTTATATATAGATTACCCTAAATGAAAAAAATATAAGCAGACAATTATGGACATCCAGAAACATTTCTGGAAGCTCAGTACTTAAAAGAATTTGAGCCGGGCGTGGTGTTGCATACTTGTAATCCCAATACTTTGGGAGGCGGAGACCGGAGGATCCAGGTTTGCAGCCAGCCTCAGCTTTCTCTCTCTCTCTCTCTCTCTCTCTCCCTGTCTCTTCTCTCTCCCTGTCTCTTCTCTCTCCCTGTCTCTCTCTCTCTCTCTCTCTCTCTCTCTCTCTTTCTCTCTCTC
>PVJS01000704.1:0-24349 GCA_004027185.1 Glis glis | reverse complement strand
GATCTCACTTCTACCATCATAGCATGAAAGCTAGCATAGACCATCTGTAAAAGAATGAGTGTAGCTTGTTCCAATAAAACTTTATTTACAACAGGCCCATGGGTCATAGTTTGCCAATCTCTTCTACAGAAGATAATCTTAACCAGGCATGGTGGCGCATGGTTGGAATCCCAATACTTGGGAGGCTGAGACAGGAAGATCACAGGTTCAAAGCCAGCCACGGCAACTTAGCAAGGCTCTCAGCAACCTAGTGAGATTGTGTTTCCAGATGAGAAATAAAATCAGTCTGGGGGTATAGCTTGGAGGTAGAATGCCTCTGGGTTCAATCCCCAGCACCCCCCAAAAAGAGATAATCTTTACCAATATTAGAGTGGCACCATATCTAGAACACATTACTAAAATGGGCTGGGCACTGTTCTTACCTGTGACCCAATGGTTTCCTGGAAGCACCGGCCAAGCTGTGTCTTAGCAGTCACAGGGTAGATGTGTGGAATGACCTGCTGGTGGGTGTACGTGGAATGTACAGTCTGGGTTTTCTGAACAGGCAGTCCTTGGTAAGAGACTTGGGATTGGCCCGGTTGAGCTTCTTTTACCTTCTGGCCCGTTGGGCCATCAATTCTTGAAACCTGATGGATCTGGACGGAAGCCTCGGGAGGATGTTTCACATGGATATTAACTATGTTGGGAGGAAATTTCACTAAAACAGATTGGGAGGAAAACTTGTTAGTCACGAATAGTTATCAGGTCAGGCAGGATTTTTAAACATGAATGTAAACTTTACACGAACATGTATTTATGGGCTTATATGTTGTATGTAGGATTTTATATATATATATATATACATATTTATATATATATATATATATACATATAATGTGTATCCTTTTACCACACAGTCATTGAAATTCTTGAGAATCAAAGGGAATGTTCGAAATGAAAATTAAACCTAAATTTGTATATTTTGAAAAATAAAACTGCAATTGTAGAAGACATCAAAACCTCTAACAGTAACATATTCATGATATAAAAATATTCTTTTCAGTAGCCATAAAACTATGAAACGTATGCTGGTTGTTGTCATAGATGAGTACGTCTTATGACAGTTACAAAGACTCTAGAGTTTGATTACTTTTGAATTTCTCACAAATTTTTATTGTAGAAATTTTAGGATTCACATTTTTTCCATTAAAAGGGGAAAACCCTGCCAGGCATGGTAGTGTACTCCTGTAATCCGAGTACTTGGGAGACTGAGACAGGAGGATTGCAGGTTTGCGGCCAACCTCAGCTACTTAGTGAGGCCCTCCGCAACTTAGTGAGACCCTGTTTCAAAATAAAGAATAAAAAATAGGGCTGGGGGTGTAGCTCAGAGGTAGAATGCCCCTGGGTTCAATCCCTAAAACCATACACACAAAAATTATGCATTTATAAAGATGCTAGGTTTAAAAGAATGAATTAGTCATAGAATTTTTGAGCTCCAAGTGACCTATTTATCCTCCCCTACAGATGAATAAATAGAAGCCCAATGAAGTTAAATGATTGTTTACAACTATAACCAAGCACTCTTCAACTCTACTGTTCACCAGCAACTACTGTGTGACCCCACTGTGTGCCACTAGGGCCAGAACACTGTGTTGCTCCTCTTTGCATTTTCCAGGCCTTGCCAGAACAGTGCCAAGCACATTAACCAGCTCTTGGGGGTAAGAGTCACCAGGGAAGCACAGCTCCTCTTTATTTTCTTATTTCCTAGACACCAATTATGTATGTCCTAGAAGCCCTACGGCTACATACCTGGTCCCACATCCTATCTCCATTACCATTTCTCACCATTTCTGTTACAGTAGCAGCCCTGGCCATCTGCAGAGTGGTGGCTTCTATATAGGGTTGACAGGTTAACAGAGGTCTGGTGAATGGGAAAAATGAGACTGGAAAGCTCACCTTTGACTCCTTGCTGGCTGGTCATGGTCAGAGGCAACGTATGTGTAGAATGGATGACATGTGTCCCCAAGGCTTTGCCTGACTGCTGGGACTGCTGGTAAAGTTTAGGCACACTGGCACCATGGACCGGGATCTGACAAAGCTTCCCTGTGAAATTTGGAGGGCACTGGCATTTGTCCCTTGAGCTGCACTGGCCACCGTTCATACATGGGAGGTGGCAAATTACTGAAAAGGAAAAGAGAAAATGTGGAGAGTTGATGAGTTTCTCAAAGGCTAAGAAATAATCAACCAAGAAAACCCCCAAAACACACAGCCCATGATAGCCATTATATTCCCACTAAATTTAGAAATGGTAAACTAAGGAGTGAACACTATGCCAAAAAGAGTCTCTAATATCCATGACCTTTTCCCTTCCATCTTACCTTATTTAACTCTCTAATAGCTCATGATTGTTCTCCCCCAATAATAGAAAGAAGAGCTCATAAGAAAAGAATATAAAGTAGCCTTACAGAATTATTGTCCATCATAGTGCCATTTTAAGTACTTCTTGTAGTCTGTAATTACTTTGATACCCTACTTAATTATCAGCTTGGTAACTGTCTCCCTAGATTATAAACTCCTTGAGAACAAGAGTAACCTTTATGCCTTAGTAGCCTTTATATCCTCATTCACTAGAATAATATCTGACATATGTGGACATTAAATAAATATGTGTTCAAAGAACAGATAGAGGAATAAATGATAGTGATAAAGATAATATCTGTTGGGATTTCATTCTGTGTAAGACACTGAGCTAAGTGCTACCCATAGCAAAAAGGAAGGACAGCTTGAAATATGCTTTATAGGAATTTGTGATCTCACTGGAGTAACAAGACCCCAGTGACACCTAGAAGTAGCAGAGTGATGATTGCCTTGCAGTTAACTTATTTAAAATATCAAAAAGATAAGAGGACACATTTGATGAAGAATTTTAAGTTTTTAGCTCTATCTAAAATCAGCTTATTGTCAACCCCATCATCACTAATGAATTCTATCAGCCTTTAAACATCATCAGATGTCAGCAGCTTAAAACATAAAACAACAGCCCCCTCACCTCCATTTCCTTCCAGCTTTTACCCTCTCTACATCCTCTCCTCAGTTACCACACTTTTCAGAATTGTCTGTTTGTGTCTTAATGTACTGTCTTGAGCCAGAATATGTCTTCCCTTTCCCTTCCCCCTTCTACAGAGAACTATTCTGACTAAGGTCACAAATGGTCTCCGTGCTGCTAAATCCAATGGGTGGATTTCAACCCCCTTGGTTTCCATGACATCTCACTCATCTACTTTGCTCCTTCCTCCCTTCCTATTTCATCTTAATAATCTCTGCAGACTGCTGTCTTTACTTGTTCTTTAAATACTGATGTATTTTACGGCTTGGTCTTAAAATCTCCTTCACTAACTCCACACAATCTTCTATGATTTCATCCTATCTTATGTTAAAGTCACCCACATTTATGTTTCCTGGCCAAAGCTTTCTGCTGAGCATCAAACTGTCTACTGCTATATATTTCCATGTGGACATTCCACAGGCACCTCAAACTCAAAATGTCTAAAATGGAATTCATCATTTTCCCTCTGAGACAGCTATCCACCAAGTGGTGCTCACCAAAACCTGAGTGTTGCTCCCTCACTTCACCTGTTCAAACATCCAGTCCCAGAAGTCCTTTCTAAATCTTCACCAAATATGTCTACTTCTTTTTCCATCACCAGGTCTTGTTCCTTCAGCAGCCTCATCACTGATGAATCTCACCTCATTCTCCCCAATATAGCTACAGTAAACTTTATTCAGGACCCTCCCACCAGTCTACAGCTTTTTCCATGCTGAGTCATCTGCCTGGAACATTCTTCCCCTCTGCCTACCCTGATGTCCAACTTACCTTTTAGACTCCACCTAACCCCTCACTTCTACTAGAAGCATCCCCAAGTGCCTCTCATCTCTGCCTCTATGGAAGTTCACTCACTACCCCATCATGTCAGATACTTTATCAGATAACAAAGGTCTGTCTACTTTTCTGTATGACTTACTCAACTGGAGTTCTGTGAGATCAGGGGATTCATCTTTTTCTGCTTTACCCCTAGCATGTAGCCCAGAGTCTACAAGAAAAAGGCTTAAGGGTTGAAGAAAATACTGAATGAAGGAATGGACAGATTTGTACCTACCCCTTTGTCAAATATCATTCTAGCTGATATAGAAGATTCTATCCCTGCTCTATGAGAACTTAAACACTAACTAGAGAGATTAAGTAATACATAAATGAAAATATAAGTTGACAAATAAATGACAATTGTAAAATAAGAAATACAAATCCCTTGGAACTTAAGAGAAAAGCCATTTCTAGGAAGTCAAGAAGGACTTCATGGGAGAGAGAATTTGGGATAAGCCTTTCAAACTGAGTGAGACTTTGAAGACAGAAGAGTGCATTCTAGACACTGTGCACAAGGAGGGGAGGCAGGCATATCTGGGGGGCAATGAGTAAATTCATCTTGTTAGAACTCAGGGTTCTTAAGGGAAGGGATCAGGTGATAAACGGGAAGGAGGAGGCTTGAGTCAGACTATGGAAGTTATTAAAGTCCTGACAAGGGGTTTGGATTTTACTGTGTAATGAGTAAGTTGTTTTAGATGTGTCAAACAGAGGATTAGGCAAGGCTGAAAGAGTGTTCCAGGAAGATTACTCTGCTGATGGCGGATGGGATTAGCTGAAAAGGAGAGTGACAAAGGTGGGAAGTCAGTTAGGAAACTATAATAGTAATTGGAAGACAAGTTGAAAAACACGCACACAGATTAGCATGATGGCAACGGATGCTGAAAGAAACATGAAGTAATCCATCGCTGCGGGCAATGATCAGTAGAACGTAGAGATGGGGCACAGGAGGCAAAGGGCAGGCCGAGGAAGAGGGGAGAACATGGAGGAGAGAGTTGGAGAAAATTACCAAGGTGACACCCAGAAACTATGTTCAGGGTTTGTGAGACAGATCAAGTCAAAACTATCCATGCTGGACGGGCTCTGGAAAATACTTCGCTAGTGCCCCATCTCCTCTGCAGGGTCTTAGGTGAACGAAATGGAAGTCAATGCTGACTCCGAGGGTGAGTCAATGACTTTGTAACCCCCAGTTCAAGTCTGAACTGAATTTCTCTAACATAGCTGGGCTGTACCAGATGGGCTCGATATGTACTGGGTAAAAGCCAGGGGAGCTAGGCCAAGACTTAAATGTCCTACAGATAATTTATAACTGGCATACAGGCAATTCTTACTTTGAATACCAGTTTAGTTAAATAATATCAGTCCCCCAACAACATGGTTCAAACTTCAATTACCACAATATATTAACTGAGTAATTGCATCAAGTACAAATTTCACTGCTAGCTCTTCCATCCACCAATCATTTTGTGAATAACAGGTATGCATCTTGACCAGTGACCAATCACATCACTTCCTTCCAATCACACCACTTCTTTTCTTTTTGGTGATTGGTCACTGCACATCTGTTACTTAGTTCAGGCACAGATGACAGCCGAGCAGGTAGTTCTGTTGCCTCCTCATCTCAAAGTGATAAAATCACAGGGCATTTTACAAAAGCAGATAATCAAAAGACAGTATGAGCCAACAACAACAAAAAAGTGAAATACTGAATGAAGGAATGAACAGATGGCAAACAAATGAAAAGTGATAACACTAGAAGTAAAATTTAAAAGTGGTTGTGTAAGATAGTTCACGATGTTGGATCAGCTTCCAACATTTTGTCCAGACTTGAAAAGGAACATGACAGTTCACTAAGAAAAGAAACGATACTCCATATCCTATGTTATACGACGAGAAGAATGCAAACACATTCAAATTAGTCTTGGTTTTATTCCAAGAAATAAAATACTTTAATTCTCAATGTTTCTAACATTTTAAATTATAGACTAAATAAATATTAGCTTCACTGTTTTCTGTTTCCATATATATTTATAACCTACACTAAAAGAATTTTAATGTTTTGACAAAAATATTTAAAGATGGTGAAATTTATAACTTTTCCATTAATTATTAAGACATAAGGTGAGGGTTACCTACAATCTAGACTATAACTTCATACATATAACCATCTTTTTTATGAAAAAATACTAACCAATTGACCTTCACTTGATATGTCCAGTATCAATAGCAGACTTTGAAATCTAGCATAAATTTAATTAAACTTGTTGAAGTCTACCTTTAAACCCGAGATAGCTTCCCTACAATTGTTTTAGAGACTTTACTAGCATAAGTGGGTACAGCAATAATCCCTCAACTCCAATAACCCTGTGTCTCTCCAGTCATAAAGGAAACTTTCTGTTTGACTTATTTCAACCAATAAAAGGCCACTATTCATAACCATTCATGAATGAGAAATAAAATATCCATTCTCTTGTTCCAGCACTTTCTAAAACCCAAACTACAATATAAAGCTCTTTGCCTCAGCTCAATAACTACAGGTAATCTTTTTACACCTAAATAGTCTTTTATGTCAAGGAAAACAAATTTAAAACCAACCCACAAACTTTAGGATTTAGCCATGAATAGTTTCTTTCTGTTTCAAAAGTTCATGCCACTCTCAAAACACTGGCGAGTGATGTACTGTCTACGCTGCCAATGTTCTATAAAACCTCAGAACATAAAGAGGAAAAAAGAAGAAGTTATCTTTCAGGTTGACTTGAGAAGCTTATGGTATGCTGGTTGGAAGTCTGGCTATGGCACATATATTTTTAAAAACCTAACTGGAAGGTGTAACAAAGAATGCGGGCTGAGAAATTCCATGACCTTGTCAGCGTGACATTTTGTTGGCCATCACGGTAAATCACTAAATCACATCCTATGGTCACCTGGGAACTATTGCAAATAACAAGAGGTATGTGGGCCTTCGGCCTGTTCTTCCAGAAAGGGTCATTTCATGACGACCACTCAAAGTATCTCATGGTACTACTATAAAAGGTTGGAACAAGCAAAAGGATCCAGGCTGGAAGATCAACACGCTGGGGGTTTTAAATATGTCAAGAGTTTCAGCTGCATTCCAGCGCTGGCTTTGGTCTATAAAACAACTGGCAGAACTCAAGAAATTGGGCTGACAGAACAATATTCACATTCAAGGCTGCAAATCGGAACCTAGTTTGAATGAACAAATAGTAATGGCTTGTATTCAAATACGAGCACACTGCATTTTCTAAAAACCATACTAGAAAAAAGTATACTCTACCTCTTGCTTTCCTGTCATCTTAGCTGACTATAAAAATACTTCAACTGCTGGTTCCTAAAAGTTACTCTAAGAATGTTCTCGACTCTCCTGCAGCAGATCCAGGATACTCCACCCACCTAGGCTTTCTGTGCCAGCAGACAGACCATTTCAAGTTATTGTGGCTGAGGCAGGACAGGGAAAGCCAGCCTCCATCTGAAGGAAACCTACGTCTGTCATTTCACAGGACACATGCACACAATTTTGGATATGAATAGCTACTTCGACTTTTCCCATTGTTTCTGACTAGAAGAACAATGTCCCTTCAAGGCCTGTAGCATTCTTGTGAGAGAGGAGGGGGAGAGAGAGAGAGAGAGAGAGAGAGAGGGGTTGGTTTTTTTGGGGGGAAGGGGTTTGAAATGCAGTAGTATTTGGTCAGAAAGTGGATTAATATTGTAGTTGTTTCAAGTTTTCAGAGAACAAATATGTTACATAATAATTACATGCTGGGCTGGGGATGCGGTTCAGTGGTAGAACACTTGCCTGGCATGTGTGAGGCCCTGGGTTCAATCCTCAGCATGGTAAAAAATAATTAAAAAAGGAAAACTTGTTCAGCAAACTACTGCTCACTTAAAGAACCTAAACATAACAAGGAAGTGGTGCCTTTTAATTCCGTATGTATGGAGCTGGAAGGGAAGGAGATGGTTACCTTTGTCTGAAGTTAGACTGGAGGAACCGAGAAAACCTAGTCCCATACAGGAGCCAAGGAGAGAAGTGTGCACACTGGTTTTTTTCCTCATGGAATAGAGATCTACACTTGTTGTGCTCTAAAACTGCCACAGCAATTTTTGATTATCTGTCTGCTAATTTGTACTGACTTGGGGACTCATTCAAGGTAACATATGAGATAGGGTGGTCTGGAACAAACTGTCCAAGGAAGTGAAATTTAAGCTAAATTTAAAAGGAGAAGAATCCAGCGGTGTGAGAAGTTGACAGGAGAGTATGTACAGAAGAACTAATAACACGAGCTCAGCTCTTAGTGAGACAGTGTAGACAGGCCCAGAACTTGAAAGGAAGAGGAAGTGGCTGGAGTGGAGGGGCAGAGGGAAAGGGCAACAAGGGGGGGCTGAAGAGACAAACGGGGACCAGAAAGAAGGCATATAGGCCACCTCGCGTCTCTCCACAAGGATAGAAGGCAGCCTGTATGAGTAGACAGAGTGAAACAGAAAAAATAATAAATAATAAGTTAAAACTCAGGGCCAGGGCAGAGTGAATCACAGGAGACAGTTAGAACCAGGGAAAATAAAGAACAAGGATAATTAAGCTATAGGATCCTTTACTCTATACACATTAAATGGACATTGTAAATAGAGTTTATTTTACATATTTCTTTCTCTTTTTTTTTTTTTGCGGTACTGGGAATTGAACCCAGGGGCATTCTACCTCCAAGCTACACCCCCAGCCCTATTTTTTATTCTTTATTTTGAAACTGGGCCTCACTAAGTAGCTGAGGCTGGCAGCTAAGCTGGATTCTAGGTCTCAGCCTCCCAAGTAGTAGAATTACAAGCATGAGCCACCTCGCCTGGCTTATTTTACATATTCAAATGACTACTTAGCCAGATTCAAGTTAAATTTCTGGAAGGTTTAATTGAAAACTCATTGAATATATAATGATTTTGAAGGTAAGAAGACTTTTTCTTCAACACATGTAAGAAGAGACTTGGATTCTCCATAGCATATATAAAAGAGTAAAACAGAGTTTGAAAGAGATTTGGGGGCAAAAGGAAAAGGCTTCAATTAGACAGTTAAGAATGCGCCCACCACCTTCTCCTACCCAATGAGCATCTCTGTTTGTTTGTTTGCTTGCTTGCTTATGGAGAGAGAGAGAGAGAGAAAGAGAGAAAGAGAGAGAGACAGAGAGAGAGAGAGTGAGTATGTGTGTGTGTGTATGCGTGCATGTGTGTGTGTTACTGGGGAATGAACCCAGGGGCATTCTACCTTTGAGCTACACCACCAAGTCCTGTTTTATTTTGAAACAGGATTTCACCAAGTTGCTGAGGGCCTCACTAAGTTGCTGAGGGCCTCATTAAGTTGCTGAGGCTGGCCGTGAACCTATAATCCTCCTGTCTCAACCTCCCAAGTACTAGGATTACAAGGGTGGGCCACCATGCCTGGCTTTTAAGGATATTTTAAGGATATGTGCATTCATTAGGCACCAGATGTGAAAATATACACATTACAGTTTCATTCTGTTGTAATAAAAGTATTTTTCTATATCATATCCCACAAGGACTAAGAGACTTCACAAATATTTGTAGTAATAAGTCAATTTTAAATTCTAGATGGAAAGGTAACTTAAAAAAAAGGCATGCTGGAGGATGTAGAGATGCTCTAATACTTGCAAAATGGTTATAAGGGGGTCATTATCAAGAAGTTCCTCATAGCACCCCACCCATGGATCTCCAAGGCTATTAACATCACAAAACAACATGGTGGTGAGATACTATCTAAGCATCATTTCTTTAAAGATCCTTATTAACCATTGGTTTAGTTCACCGGATCAAAGATCAAACAGAGCATACCCTTTTTTTTACCTGTTTTAACAATTATGATGACCACTTTCATTCCATCCCTATCTATCAAATACTGAGGACATTGCACCTACATTTAGATAAACACAGATTTTAACAACTGCACAATATCAACCTTAATGCAAATGAAAAATTCCAAGATACCACTAGCATTTCATGTGGGCGGGTATTAGTAAATGCTTAAATATCATAGTCTGTTTATAATCCAGGAGATAGGAAACCCTCCGATACACAGCAAAGTTTCCAACTTAGGATAGGGCCATTCATCATCTCAACTCTGTTTACAGTATTCTGTTCATTTATCACCAACCTTGCCAGAGCTGTGGGCTAATTTGATCTCATTTCACACTTTGCATAACCTAAGGAACTCAGTATATGGAGCTGGTCAACAAATCCCTTTTCAGATTCCTCCTCGAAGATGTTGCTGTTGTTACTATCTCCCAGTAATTCCCAAACCTCAAGTCTCTTTCACCCTTAGAAAAAATACAACCACATTTGCAAACTGCACAGGACAGTAAACATACAAATCCCAGACACCTGAAGTTTGAGGCCTTCTTTAGTAACAATCTTCAAAAACTGGGGCAAATGATCTCACTTTGTAGATTTTAGTGTCCCCATCCACAAAATGAATGGGTGCCAAAATCCACAGATTCCTTTTCATCCCTGAAATCCTGGTTGTCAAAACTCCAACCTGGTTAGTAAATAAACACAATGAAATTCAGATTTCCTCGTCTTGTCCAATGTGATTGGCAGGATTTAAATTTTAAAATAGGAACAGATGTCTCTCCAGACACTGGCAGCCTGTGTTGAAGGGACTGGAGTTAATCTGTTGAGTGGAGTGCTTTATTTTGATTTGTAATGTACAATCAGACACTGATTCAAATGTAAGTTTTATACTCACTGACAAAGGAGTTAATAAAATGTTCACTGACTTAGAAAAAGCTGACTTTCCTTTGGGAAAGGATATGAATATATCAAGCCGAGGGAAATAATAGTGCTACACAGTAATGGACAGTGAAATCGGTTTCATAAAAACAATGACATGCTTCATCTCCACAGACCCCACTTTTTACGTGGTGCTGCTGTGACCATCTGAAGGGACACGCTGCCATTTCAGTCACTGTAGCCTCGTGTTCTTTTAAATATTATTGCAAAATGCTCTCTGAAAAGCCAAGTAACACCACTTAAGCCTAGGCTATATGCGGTAATATTAAAAATAAGCTTTAAAACCTTTTAAAATTTGTTTCACCACTACGAATTGCAAGTTCTGTCTGCTGTGTTGTCTCCAGAGACAAGGTTCATACTCCCACTCAGTTCATTAATATCTGCTTGGTATTTATTTATTCCTGAGCCTCAGAAAAGGGCTTGAGATGAACCTAAATTTAGAATTTTTAAATATTTGCAAAGTCAAAACCTCAACACACATATCTAACTTAAGTGCACAGAACTGCAATAAAACCCTTTGACATCATAGCCAGCCAAATTCTTGTAGCTGTTAAAGTCTGGTCCAAATATGGGCTCTAAAAAAGAAACTTCCAAAGAAGAAAAAGGGGATGCTGAATAATCAGACATGAAGGGATTCAAGAGACATCTGAAATTTGGGTGTGGGCATCTAACACAAATTCTGTATCTATCAGTCTGCCCTGCATTCTAATTATTTTGTTCCTTTTCTCCTATTATATTTAGAATATGTAGGAAAGAGGACATGATGTTTTAATCTTTGTAACCCTCATACATCATAGCATGGTATTTTTTACACAGGAATTCAACAAAATATTATTGGCATTAATTCCAAAAAAAATCCAGATAGAAAAAAATGTAGCCTTTATTTACATATTTTCTAACATTTTTTTCTGACAAAATATAACTTTAGATGCTACAGTCTGGATGCTTGTCCCCTCCAAAACTCATGTAGAAACTTAACCCCCAAAGTCATATGTTAATGGTGTTTGGAGGTGGCCCTTTAGGAGGTAATCAGGATTAGAGGAAGTCATGAGGGTTGGATCCATTATTGCATTAGTGGCATTCTAAGAAGAGAAAGAGAGACCCAAGTTCATAAGCTTGCCCAGTCTTGCCATGTGATGCTCCGCCTCACCTCAGGACTGCAGAGAGTCCCCACCAGCAAGAAGGTCGTCACCAGATTCCAAGTAGAAGCCAGGGCCATCCTTTGGACCTCCAAAACTGTGAGCTAAATAAATCTCTTTTCTTAATACATTACCCAGTCTGCAGTAATCAGTTATAGTAATAGAAAATAGACTAAGACATTATACTCACTAGAGAAGTAGTTTTCAAACTATGTCCATAGAGTGCTAAGGTTTCCACAGAGGTGCTTAGAGGGACCTGCTAAATCATCCAATTGAACCACCTTACCCTACAGATAGTGAAGATATTACTTAAGATATTACAACAGGATGAGAACCCAGGTTCCCTCAACCCTGTCTCAGTGCTCTTACCCACACACTGCATGACGTGGGGAGGGAGCTCTTAGTATCCCTCAAATCTCACCTTATGGTCTAATGCCAAGCCAGTTTCATTCTTCTTCCACAAGCACCTGTATTGTTCATAACTGGTAACAGGGTAGGGGAACTGAGCCATAATGAGACACAGGGCTCGGCTAGTTTCAGATCAGGTAGACTTGGGCTTTTCTAGAGATGGAAACATGAGTTGGTGCACCTCAGGACTTTTTGTTTATTAACAGAGTTTTCAGAGCACAGACATTGGAGGAAGAGTAGGAGCAGGGTCAAGAATAATGAAATGAGAAAGGAAGCGTTTGTTAGAGAGAGTAGGCAGAGAACATTTCCATCAGTGGAGAAGGCTCTGCACACCGTAGGTCCGTCACGTCCCCTTCAATCCCTTGAGGTGAGACGTGAAGACTAGAAGCTCCAATAGTGGGTTCCTTCATTAAGAAAATGTTTATTTTTCCATCTACTATGGGCCACACTGTTCTAGCACTTGACAAATGTCAGCAAACACAAAGGACACCACCCCTGCTGTGCTGGCACTCACCTCTGTCGCCCCATAGACTTGTCAGACTCTGGGCACAGGCAGCACTGCTTGGGTCAAAAATGCAGGCCAGGGTTGAAGAAAGAGCTGCTCTCTAAGTTCTCTGGGTTACCAAGAACCCCCCGGGCACTTCAAAGGGGCATGAAGAAGTAGGGTGCACAGTGCTCTGGGGAGGGGACCTTCCGTGGGGCAGTAGAAGGACCCCGCCCCCATAGGACTCTATCTACAGTGGATCTCAGAGCATCCAGACAGGAAGCCCTGAATGGATGCTATGTGGTGACTGTAGCTCACCAGCATAGGATGGGGGAACCCCTTGGGAATCCTTAGAATCATTTATAAGGGATGTAGGTAAGCAAGCAAGAGCTTGGGCATAATTTCATTTGATTATCATTATATTATCTATATTCACAAACTAGTAAAGCCTGGAAAGATGTTCGAGCTACAGTTATAATCAGCACCATTTACATATGCATTCTTTCTTAACTATGCAGACTTCATATGGGTCTTACATTGCTACAGCACTTTAATAATTGAGATTGTTGGTAGCTATATAATATTTTGCTAAGTTGACAGATGGTAGATCTCATACCCATTCCTCTATGGTTTGTTTGGATTGTCTGCATTCCTTTTATAACTACTATAGATAAAGCTGCAGGGAATATCCTATAGCATATGGTTTTCTTCTTCTTAGTAATTATTTCCTCTGGCATCTAATATTTGTTGATTTCTTAGAACACACCAGGCAATATGCTAGAAGATAGAGTGAACCAGAGAAACATACACGAGTCCATTAGTCTAAAGTAACTGCCTCATCATGGGGAGGACACAGAGTATGGGTATTAAGAGCAAGAGCCTGGAACCAGCCGGGCATGGTGGCACACACCTGTAATCCTAGTACTTGGGAAGCTGGGCCAGGAGGATCGCAGGTTCAAGGCCAGCCTCAGCAATGAGGCGAAACTCTCAGCAACCTAGTGAGATCATTTCAAAACAAACAAACAAACAAAAATTTAAAAATGGCTGGGGGTGTAGCTCAAAGGTAGAATGTGCCTGGGTTCAATCCCTAGTACTAGAACCAGATCTCTAGGAGTCTGAATGCCAATTTCATTATTTATTAGTGGTAGGACCTTGGGCGAGCTATTTAACATGTTTCTGCGCCATGTGTTCACCTGTAAAATGAGGACAATATGGTATCCACCTCATAGGGTTGCTGGGTGGCTTGCATGAGTTCATATATTCAAAACACTTAGAATCCGGCATCTAGTAAGCACTGAAATGTTAGCCGTCATCATCAATCTCATGCTAATTATGGCAACATGCAATGGGAAGCCAAACCAGTGTATTGGCAAGGAAGGGATGTGCATATCCTACAGATGGGCAGCCCGTGCAAGATGCCGAACACTGCTGCATTCACTACCCTTCTCGGAATTGAGTGCAGGACTGTTAGATTGCTGAGCTATCAAGGTGAATCTTCCAAAAAGAATATGCCAATAAAGTGGCTGGGGGTGTGGTTCCCTGGTAGAGTGCTTGCCTAGCAGGTGTAGGGCACTGGTTTTGATCCAAGGAAGAAAGGAAGGAAGGAAGAGAAGGAGGGAGGAAAGGAGGGGCCAGCTAATAACATCAATAGCAGTGAATAAACATACCAAATTCGAAACTAGCTTGTAAAAATTGGATTTGATATTTACCAATGTACTAGTTTCAAAATGATAACTTCTGAGCCTCTAAATATTTTACCCACAATCTGATTCTATGATTACAATGGTGATTTTACATGTCTTTACTAAAGATTTTGAACATTTCTCCACATATTTATTTATTGCTTTTATTTCTACTTGTTTGTACTTTGTTGATCTATTTCCTGTTCATTTTCATTTGTCTTGGACACACAAATTTATTTTATTTGTTTTCTTATACTTTTATTGGTGCATTGTAATTATACTAAGTTTTTAAATTCTTGTCTCTATAATGTTATATTCGTCAATCCTTAAAAAGCTACTACCCCTCCAAGTATCTGATAACTAATCTATTTAACTCTGACATTATATTATTTTCTTCTCTTTCATTTAATTATTTAACTCATTCTAACCGAAGTCTTTCCCCAGTGCATAAATATGGACTATTGCTACTTTTGTTTCAAATTGTTATCTAAGTATCTTAATATTAGTTATTAGATAAAACTTCCTTTCTCATTTTTTTTAAAGATCAGCAGTTATTTGGGACAGAAAGCTTCAACAGTCAGATGGAGACATAATACAGTGGAAAAGAGAAATAAAATTTGGCAGTTTAGGGTGGAGTTAGGAATGGGAGAACAGAGAAAAAAATGCAGGATAAAAAAAATTACAGAGAGACCTACTAGGTCTAACACAAAAGCAGAGAAACATTCCCTATGGGACATGAAAGAAGAAACTCACTGGGTAATAAAATGAAATGGGGTCTGTAAAATTCAGTCCCATGCCAAAAGGAATAAATTCTGGGTGGACAGTGTTTGGGAACCACTACTATAAACAAAACTCCATAAGGTCCATGTGCAGCTTCTTTGTATTCCCGTCCTCTCTGGATCATTCCTTTCCTGGGGCTCCCACCTAACGGGGCTCCCACAGTGCAGGCATTTTTCTGTCCTAGTCTTTTACTTCTTCTGAAGGCCAGGGGTCCCTTCAGAACTGTCTCCTGAGCAGTAACTTCTCGCCAACAAGCATTTAGGTGGTGAGGCTGGGATGGGGCACCAGGAGCCACAATGACCATGACTGGGGCAGTAGCCATCCCATAGGAAATGGAACAGCCTGTGTCGCCACTGTAGGGACATATGTCTGAGACAATCAGCTCCAGATCTTTGTAGCTCCCTGAACTGGAAAGTCCTCAGGTAGAAAACCAGGTTCCCAATGCTTTGCTTAGATACTAAAGAGCCACAGATTGATTGTGGCTGTAAAATCTTCCTGTAGGCTGGGTGCATTAGTACATACCTCTAATCGCAGTATGTGGGAGGCTAAGACAGGAGGATCACAGGTTCAAGGCTAGCCTCAGCAACTTAGTGAGACCCTGTTTCAAAATAAAAAGGGCTGGGGGATGTAGCTTGGAGATAGAATGCCACTGGTTCAATCGCCCATACCAAAAACAAAACAGGTGGTGGCACATGCTTGTAATCCCAGTACTTGGGAAGCTGAGACAGGAGGATCACAGGTTCGCAGCCAGCCTCAGCTACTTAGTGAGGCCCTCCGCAACTTAGTGAGACTGGGTTTCAAAATAAAGAATAAAAATCACTGGGCGTGGTGGTGCACGCTTGTAATCCCAGTACTTTGGGAAGCAGAGACCGGAGGATCCGGGTTCGCGGCCAGCCTCAGCTCTCTCTCTCTCTCTCTCTCTCTCCTTAGTGAGGCCCTCCACAACTTCATGAGACCCGGTTTCAAAATAAAGTATAAAAAATAGGGCCGGGGGTGTAGCGCAGAGAGAGAACGCCCCTGCGTTCAATTCCCGGTACCGCAAAAAAAAAAAAAAGAATAAAAAATCAGACTAGGGATGTAGCTCAGAGGTAGAATGCCCCTGGGTTTGATCCCCAGTACTGCAAACAAACAAACAAAAAACATATAACACAAAAACGCCTGGGGAAAACTGGTTTTAGGGGCCTCTCTAGACCAATAGGTGAGCTATTCCAATATTGGTGGATTTCGAAGTTTTACAGGTAGGTTGTAAGATACAATCCATAGATTCCCAAAGTCAGTGATATGGCCCCCACCCCAGGGGAGTTGTGGAATGACAGGATGGGGGGTAAGTCATAGCCTCAGGTGCTATTGTGGGTATTGAGTAAAAATAAGGGGGCAGTGGAAGTGCCCAAGCAGGCACCAAGTAATTTTTTTTTCTGAAAAAGGGTCAGTAAGCCAGTAAGTTTGGGAATCTATGATGGACAAAGGTCTAGACAGAGTGGGCCTAACTGCTCATAATCAAAATGGGCTGAGTGACCAACTGCAAATCGCTTTCATGAATTATATATTGGTTTCTACTTCAGCTAATAAGAAAATGCATGATTTTCCACTTCTTTGCATTTAAACTTACAGGTCTGAGTTGAAGAAACTGAAGTCAGAATTAAAAGAATGGCACTTCACAAATATCAAAAACTCAATATCAAAAATGTGTAAGACTGCATCATAAGTTTCATTTTCAGAACCTGTTAGAATAAAAAGAATTTTTCTCCAGGTTGCTTATCTGTTCTTGTAACTGTGCAGAGAGAGCGGTGAAATGTCTAACAGACATTTTCTGCATCTATAAAATCTATAATGTCTAGAGAGATTATCGTCAACTGAGAGGGCAGCAAAGCGGTTCCTAAATGGTTTCTAATTGGACCATTCCTTCTGACATACAGATTCTTCGGGGCCGAAAACTCAACACATCAATTTCCTGTTTATTTCAAAATGCTCTATATCAGAAATTTAAACCAAATCATAGAAAAAGGCTCTTCCTCCCTGTCTAGTTCTCGCTGTCTGTCCAGCCTCGTCTCCTGCTGTTGCTGTCACGCCCAATGCTGTGGCTTTTCTGGCCGCCCACAGCGTGCGGTTCCACACAGGCTCCGTGCTCTTCCTCCCGGGCCACCACCCCGCTCTGCCCCCACAACCCAAGCCTCCACGGCAGCACTCCCCCCTCATAAGGCCTTTCCTAATGATGCCAGGACGAAGCCAGTGGCTCCCACCCTGCCACAGCTGTGCAGAGCCACGGACGCACAGTACAACAGAGGGAGTTGAACCGTGCGTACCTGGGTGCGTGTCTGATGCATTGGAATGGTCATGAGCTCCAGGAGCAGAGATGCCTTTTGTCGCTGGCACCTTGCCCTCTTCAGCTGTTCATCCCTAGAGCTTGACAAGATGCTTGTCACGTGGTGGTACCTAACAAGTGTTTTCTGAATGAATAAATGAACGTTCTGCTGCATGCTTTTTTTTTTAACTTGGAAAGCCATCTGAATGACAAATTCTAGATTTTTATAATTTGCTTTCTAATGCCTTCACATTGTCTTGCCTAACCAATATTATATTAAGTGGTTCACTTTGATTCCTTCCAAATTATTCATCAATTTTCATAAAAACAATTCTATTCCTTCCAAATCACTCACTATAATTTTCATAAAAATGACTGTTTTGTGCTCATTTTTGAGCAGTTTATGTAACATTTAATTAAATAATGCAATTTCAGGAGAGGAACAAAAGAGTTGACTGTGGTAGGAACACAGCTCACACTTGGGAGGTGTAATGTATGGGGTGAGCCCAGGAATTGCTATCCAGCTAGGAGTATTCATCATGCCCTGGATACCAGGCAGTATATTGTAGAAAGGGCATGGAAGGTGTGGGTTAATCTGAAAAGTCAGATACGTGGAGGTAGTTTTAAAGCTTCTACTGCACACTGCTTAAAAAATCACACCACAGAACTTTCCAGAATCCAATGTGAAAGCTATTCAAAGCCATGTGATTCATTACGGACTGCTGAGATGAGCCAAGATGTCTCCTTCCATTTAACTTAAATAACTTGATATGTCAAGTGCAGGTTATTAAAATATCCCTACTCATTCCTCAGGGCTCGATATATACTTCCTGAACCTGGAACATTCCATTAAATCAAGACAATATGTATCAAAACTGACTTCCTGAAGATAATTCCTTCTAATCCTCAGTATTGGCCGGAGAGTATGTTTCTAATTAACTCTGTTGCGACGTAGCTCCGACTTAGACTAAGCTGACTTTTGAGACATCCTTGTGTATACGCTAATACCCAGTTACCACAATAAAACAATCAGAAGTCTAGATTTCGCACAGGATAAGAATCGGAGACATGCAAGAAAAGTAAATTAGAACTACCATCATTAATCAGGACTAGAAAAATTTCCAAATCCTACTGGCAACACTCCCAAATAAACCAATATCATCAGAGAAACTACTTGGGTATATGAAGAAGAATTTCAGAAACTTTTCCTTATTGCTCCTGTTTCTCTTTCTCCTTTCCTTTTATGGCTAGACACTGAAGTTAAGTCAACTACATAAGGATGTTTTAATTTAGAATTAAAATGTGCATACAATGATTTTGTGACTTAACAAAGATGAAATCTTTCTATAAAGCACAATCATTTCTCTAATTCATACAAACTTAAAAACTTACCAAATTGATTTTGACATGAAGTTGTATAATTTATAGCAGATCTGATCCAAACAATAAGGGAAAAAATTCCATACATTACTCATAGAGGGATGGATGTGTATCTACTTATAGAGTTGGGCTGTTGTGGGTAAGGACATTTCCAAAACTGAACTAGTAACTTAAAAAAAAATAAATAATGGGGGTCAGGTGTGGTACTTGGGAGACTGAGACAGAAGGATTGCAGGTTTGAGGATAGCTTCAGCAACTTAGTGAGGCCCTCTCCAACTTTGTGAGACCCTGTTTCATAATAAAAAATAAAATAAGGCTGCAGGTGTAGCTCAGAGGTAGATGTCCCTGGGTTCTATCCCCGGTATAAGTAAATAAATAAATAAATAAATAAATAATAAATAAATAAAAATAGAACTGGAGGTGTAGCTCAGAGGTAGAATGCCCCTGAGTTTAATCCCCAGTATCATAAATAAATACAGAAAGAAAGAAAGAAAGAAGAATTTTACACCTTTTACATCAATTAACAGGCTTGATCTCCTCAAAGCTTGAAACCTAACAGCTTTTAGGAGCATATTTTCACAAGTCATTTGGAGCAAAGCATTTCCACTAGTTTACTTTTAAATTCAACTACTTTTCTTCATGAAACTGATATATTTAAACAAACTGTACCATGAGTCATATTTTCTAGTCCATTACTTTTATCAAGAAAGAGACCTAGCCCTCTAAAGTAATAATAATAATAAATAATTACTGGATGTAATGAAATCACCTTTACTACAGAAATATAATACAGTAAAGCTTAAAGTCAAACATGTCAGAAGATCCCTGTCCTGGGACCTAAGAGGTCTCACTTCCAGCCACAGGTCTGCGTCACACAGCTGAATGGCCTTGAGAAATTCAGTTCAGTGCTGCAGAATTTGGTTTTCTGGTTGTAAAATGGTAGATCTAACTGATATATAATTTCCTTTTTTTTCTTTGTACTGGGGATTGAACCCAGGGACATTCTACCTCCAAGGTACACCCCCAGCCCTATTGTATTTTTATTTTGAAACAGGGTCTTGATAGATTGATGATAGTCTTGATATGTTGCTGAGGCTGTCCTTGAACCTGTGATCCCCCTGTCTCAGTCTCCCAAGTACTGGACTTCCAGGCATGTGCCACCATGCCCAGCTTATAATTTCCTTCTCAATGCTAAGTTTTTATGGTCAAATAATCTATTAAATTTTTAAGAATACTCCTTATGAGCCATAAACATTGGTACCAGGATTCCTCCCTGTTCCATAGCTGGCATCAGTATGACCGAGTTCTATTGCTGCTCTCTCTTCAGTGCCTCCTGGTTATGTCTTACTCTCCACTGCCCAACATCTGTGTCCAGTGTAGACTCTGGCAAAGCCTCCTTGCCAGTCTCCCACCTCCTCCCTTACCTCCTGCCAATGTGATCCCTCCATACTATTCCAGAGTGGACTTTCTGACATATATACTCAACCAATCGGTTCATTTCCCCCACTCAAATTTTCTAGGGCTCTCCATCTCCTATAATAAATAAATCTCATTTTCTCAGTAAAATTAGAGTAATGGCTTCATGGGAGTTGGGGTAAAAATTCAAGGCTTCGTTCACCATGATAGTGATCAAATACTGGCTGCTGCCATTTACACACTACTCCTCCCGCTAGCCCCTGCCAGTCTTCTCTCTTCTTCACACCCTGCTCTGGGCATTTTAGATCATGACACTGAGCTACTTGTGACTCCTCGGGACATACTACACTCTCTGTCTTGAGTACATGCCAATGCACATGCCTCCCTCTTCTTCCTCCTTCTCCCCCTTCTGTTGGGACCACACCACCACCCCATGCCCTTCCCTTATAAGTGAGGGCTTCTGCTCCCTGAAGTTGAGGCATGCCCATTTGCATAAATATGCATTATATGGAAATTGTCTACATGCAAACTTAAGGTTGCATATCTTCTTATCAATACCTAGAAAGTTGCTTGGAATACCCTATGTAGGTGGCCAAGTAAACATCAATTTTTAAAAGTGAACTTCAGTGGTGCCAACTCTCCAGCCCACTGACAGGCTAGAAAACCCAAAGTTAAACTCTCCTTAGCTTTATACATAAACCAACCAAGGGGCTTTTTCCCGGTCCAGCTTTTTGTGTTTGTTTTTATTCCACATGACATTGAAACAAGCAGAGCGATAATGCTTTACGTGAGGTGACGGCTCTGAGTGGCGTCTCATGCTATGTCAGACTGCTTCCAAGGCTTTCCCCGCCATGAGACAGCAGCAATCCTCAAATGACTTAACTTCTATAACCTTAGTCACGAGTCTCAGATTGTCTTTACACATCTAATATTATATCCAGAACACTTTTAAAACCATACTTTGTTCTCTTTCCATCACTTTTAGCATACTGAAATAATTGCAATATCAAGTGTCAGTTTAAAGTCCGTTAAAGCTTCGTATCTCTGAGATCTAAAAGGAACACTCCCTCAGCGCTCTTTAACAGAGTACTGTCCTGCCTTTGCTTCTAACACACCCTGTGCCACTTCTGTCGGCCCTGGGTCTAATGACAGTGTTTCCTGTCTGTATCTGGTAGGTCTCTTTTGAACCCTCCCTACAAAATTCAACTAACTGCTCTCTTACATTGTATGTTCCCATTTAAAAAAAAAAAGAGCGAGAAACAGTAATAAAATTACTTTATTAATTTCATTCTTGAATATGAAGCCTCTACTATCACTGGAGGAGAAAGGCCATACAGTGGATAAACTTACATCTTATTCATAATCTTCATGAGCAATTTATGACCAGATCTTCCAGCTGCTAGCAAAACGATCAATAGTCAAACAGATTAAAAGCTTGTGAATCTTACTTGTTTAGAGTATATGTAATCAATACAGCCTAGATTAGGAGAGCTTAAACTTGATTTGGAGACAAGAACAAAGTTTCTGCTTTCACCATTAGCACAACACTGTTCAGTGTTCTTATGGTTAAAATGGAAAATTCTGGTTTTCATAACCCAATACCCCATGGAAAAAGAAAAAAAATAGAAGTTGATAGAATTTTCCAAGTAATTATTAGATATATGGTCATGACTTCCAGCCAGAATTCCTAAAGCAAATAGAAAAAATAATAAAACTAATTTTGATTTTTAAGATGTTCTTTAACTACCATCTTTATGCTTATTGGTGATATGTAGATCTACCAACACATATGTAAGCAAATGCAAATCTATTAAATAAACAGGCAGAATTCAAACGTACCCTTCATCCTGGTACTTAATACTTAAGCCCCAAAGAGTAGATAGTACAATATTACTGTCTCTTTCCAAATTTACTCTTCTGAGACAGATGAAACATAGAAGTTATTTATCTTTGGCTGTCACTCTATTCTGAAAGTGATGAGTCTATCATATAAATCCCTCAGCATGTGTTCCTCAGGCTTCTAGGAAGCAATCAAGAAATGCTAGTAAGCATGCTCTCTTTTTAGCAAGTTACTCCATTGTCATCTTTTTTTTTTTTTTTTGCGGTACTGGGGATTGAACCCAGAGGCATTCTACCTCCAGGATATACCCCCAGCCCTATTTTTTAATCTTTATTTTGAAACAGGGTCTCACTAACTTGCGGAGGGCCTCACTAAGTAGCTGAGGCTGGCCACGAACCCGGATCCTCTGGTCTCAGCCTCCCAAGGACTGGGATTACAAGCGTGCACCACCACACCCGGCTTACTCCATTGTCATCTGAAAGAACTGATTCAAAAGCTGTGGGGGATAAATAGAGTTGAATGAAAACTGTCTAGTATAGAAGGGAGTATTTAGTCACCAACCAAATGATTCATAATTTCTAAGACTGATCATCACTGATCATCAGTAAAAGCTATCATCTGAATGTTTAGTCTAAAATGCAGTTTCTTTTTAACTGCCCAACATAGAGCTATTTAAATGGTTCTGCTTTCTTTCTTTGTTAATAAAATACATTAACCCCTTGCAGCTAATACACCTTAGTACATAAAAGTGATGAAAATGATAACATAATCTACTTTAAAATGCTTTACTTCCAATTTTAACATCATCTATCCATCAACATGAAAATATTTTCAATTAGTTTTCAGCAGGCAAGGACAACAGTTTTACTTTATGGTATGTTACGGTTTGGATCTGGGGTGCCCCGTCCCCTGCAAAAGCTCCAGTGTTAAAGACTTGGTCCCCAAAGTAGTAGTGGCCAGAGGTGGGGCTTTGGGGATGTGACTGGATCATGAGGGCTGTAACCTCAGCAGTGGATTCATCCACCTAATGGACTGATCATTTGAATGGACCACCGGGAGGAGGAGGAAACTACAGGCAGGTGGTGCATGGTTGTAGGCAGGTGGGTGGGGGAGCACCCTGGGGGACTATATCAGTTTCCCTGGCCCTTCCCCCCTTCCTCCCTGCTTCTCCTCCCCCCTCTCTCCTTCCTGACTACCATGAACTGAACGGCTTTCCTCCACCACACCCTTCTGCCATGTTTCTGCCTTAGAGCCAACTGACCATAGACTGAAACCATGAGCCAAAATAAATCTTTCCTCTTTTAAGTTGTTCATATCAGTTATTTTGGTCATAGCCACAAAAAGCTGACTAACACCGTAAGGAAGCTGCCTATTTGACCTCTGTGTAAGGGAAAGGTACTAACAACTACCGGCCTTCTACTTTTACAGGATACCATATTCATTATATCATCTACTCCTTCTGCAATCCTGTGCATGACATGGTTTTGCATCAAGGTACAACAGAGTATTGAGATTCTGAGTCATTTAATATTCTTCTCAAAGCACACCATTAATAGCACGGCAGACTTAATATCCAAAGTCTGCCATATACCTGCAAAGTGTGCACATTGTCCTACTAACTCCTAGAGAAGTCAAGAAGGCACAGAAAGGGCCAGGCTTCATGGGGATGACCAGTGGGATGTTGAACACAGCTGAGAGAGCTACAGCTAGGGGATATGTGCTACGTTCTTCTCTCCTACAACAAAAAATACTAACCTATTGTGGCTTTTGCTGGGCCAAATGCAGACTCCGAATTCTTCCCAACATAACAGCACCACTCAGCCACAGAGAGAATTAGTACATAAAATAAAATCAACTTTCTATCCCTCACTGAAGCACTGCAATGACCAATAATTAATAATGAGGCAGAAATAATTGCTACTAAACACCAGGGCCAAATTCCTAGTTGGCAGTATTCTTGTCTATAATATCTAACTACAGTCAAAAGAGCAGAAAAGGTCTATTTCTATAGTAAGCCAATTAACCTGCAGTGAATCCTCGTACTCTTAAATTATACTAATCATATGCCGGGCGTGGTGGCGCACGCTTGTAATCCCAGTACTTTGGGAGGCGGAGACCGGAGGATCCGGGTTCACGGCCAGCCTCAGCTTTCTCTCTCTCTCTCTCTCTCTCTCTTTCCCTGTCTCTCTCTCTCTCTCTCTCTCTCTCTCTCT